>JAKNDB010000092.1:845000-1140000 GCA_024305405.1 Dirofilaria immitis | reverse complement strand
AAACAATATACTGTAGGATTAGTACACCATTGCATTATTTGATTAAAATTCAAATAACATCTTAGAAATAATAGAAATAATTTCTAAATTCTTGTAGTGAGAAAATCTGACAACTCTTCTGCAATCCGTATTTTATACATATTTAAAGTATTTTTCTCTTATGATTTTGCTAAAGTTGCAATATTTTTTGCACAATTAGGCGATCATTAACTTAAATTAAACTTTCAAGTCACTATATACGATGAACATCAAAGTAACAAGATTTATTGCAAAGCGAAAGAAATTTACAAAAAATTTGAATTTCATTCAGTACCGAACATTGCATGGATGATTCTGTATCAATAATATGCTATATGCAGTTAGCAGCATTATGTTCATGTGCAGTATATTGCAATAATTTTTGAATTTAAAAAATTCGACTAGATTATCATGAACTAGAACTCAATGAGATAGTTTTTCGAGATGTACCGGACAATACCAGAGGGATTATCAGAACAAAAATTATGCAAAGATTTATGAGTTAAAATAAGATTACAGTGAACTTTATTGCTTTGTTAGATGTTAACTGGGCTCGAAATAATATTAGACTGTACACAATAAAAAACTTAAACATTTATTTAGAACGCTGTACAAATTCCTTATGTCGTAACCAGTACTGATCCCAATCATTATTATAATCACGATTATGAACCGGAAAGTTCACCAAGGGTTGTTTATGAATTTCTTCCACTGGCACTTCACGCCGAACATACACATGGTCATCTTTATCCCACCATGGATACCAGTTTTTATAGTCGAAATTTTGAAATGGTACTGCGAACTTAATGAAACCTGAAAAATTAAATCTAAATATTTATTACGGGAAAAAAATAAAATGTTACTGGAGCAGTATAACTGCTCAGTTTTCCATTTCCTATGCAATCGAAACTTTTTGCTATCAACTGAAATGAACAACGGCACAGAGTAAACAAAGTAAATATATATTCTATCCTCGCTGCAAAAATTTTTGTCAAATAAATCTTTCTATAAATTTCAAAGTATAGATCAAGAATTTTAAATTATTACTATTATACTTTTTCTCATAATTTTCTGAATTTTTAATGCTGAAAAGTTCGATTTTTTCGTAAATATAAGAATTACTCCAAAATTATTCAGAGAAATATCTTCAAGCTTTCGTTACCTAAATTAGATTTCTTCACTTTCCTGACTTCTGAATTTCCTTCAATACAAAGAACTAAATGAACGGTTTAAAAAACAATGTGTCGCCCCATTTCGTTTCATTTCGATAGCATATAAGGGCAAAAATACTCAGAAAATATCAACAAACCATGCTCTTTTGCTTTTAACAACTGTGCTCGAAGTTGTGCATACTGATCAAAACACAAGCCTAACTTTTTGAGAGGAAGTATGCGATCCGTTTGATCATAAAGAAACTGTAGAATTAAAGCAGGATTCTGAAATGTTGAATATTACAAGTAAAGGAATTAAAAAACTGAATCTTGTTACTTGTTTTCGTTTATCTATTTATGTTCTATTTTTGATTATCTATTTAATATTCCACTGATATTACTGGGAAAGAAATTTTTGACACCGCATCCGTATGCCATTCTTGTAATGGTAAATAAAGTAACAAATAGACATACAAAATCTAACATTTTCAACCATCATAATTCCCTACGCATGCTACCATTTTTGCATGCTTGGTTACTTATTTTAAATTGCCATTCGATTCTTATTTCTACAAATAAAAATTAACTTTTACAAAAAGCTTATTTCTCTCTTTCATCACTAATATTGAATTTGCTGCTTCAATCATAACATACAGTTAAAATCATAAATTACATAATCTAATTGATCAGAAAGTATTAAATATAAATAATATTCATATATTATAGATAAGCAATATTTTTATAAGAAAAAATTACCCGATAATCGAAGAATAGATATTCATCGCGACAGATAGGACAAGCATGATTTACTTTGAATTTTCCCTCTTTATCAACACAAAACATCCGCGGTTTTGGCATAAAAATAGCTTGTCCTTTGAAATTACGTCTATAGAAATGATAAACTGGCAATCCTTTATATGTATCCGCATATACTGAAAAAAAAATCGCTATTCTACACCAAAAATAAATAAAGCTTTTTTTCCTGAAATCTCATTCTGCTAAATTGATATGCATATAACTGAAACAAAATTGAAATTAAATTAGCATCGTTTTATTCGAAAAAAAAAATGTTTGCATAATAAAGAGAGAGAGAGAGAGAAAAAAATACCTTCACTATTCATATAAGCTATTTGTTCTTCCAACGTATGTTTTGGTCGATAAAGACCTTTTTCTTCTCTACAGTATTATAAGCGTAACCAGTAGCCTCTTCTGCTCCTTTATTATCTTCTGAAGCCTCTTCGTCGACTTTCGAGGCACAGCAGAATTGAGATGAACTGTGATAATTACAGCTAATCAATAAATATGCCCGAGTCGGTAATCCAAAGTTTGATTTGCAGAATAATGCACGGACGTATCTCCTGATCATAATAAATCTGCAACTTTATTGTATCAAATTTACAAAATAACAAGAGGCAGTTTTAAAACTGATTGCAATATGAAATTAAGATAAATTGTAACGTAGCAAGGGATAAGCCTAATGATAATCGAGAAAAACAATGAATATTAAATAGTACTTCCTAATGTAATTTTTAGTAATTTTCAAACCAATCAATTTCGGTTAAATGTTAAGAACTAAAAAATTCATTTCTGAATTTTATTCTGCGATAACGAAGGGAAATTTTAAATAAAATCTACACATGACACAGAATAAGTAACTTGTTTCGTTAATAAATAAATACTTCGGAATTCTTCGACACTCCAGCACATTAGACGGTTAATTCCAAAATAAAAAAATGAAAAACTTGAGTCCTGAAAAGAAATTTTGCCTTATCTACTCATTACTCACTTCTGTAAATTCACAAAAGTAATGTGTAACAGAATAAACTTCAGTATAAGAGAAAATATAGCTGCTTTATTGAACAAAGATCAATCGAATTAAAAAAAAGTTTTTGATTATAAAAAAGCTGAGAATAGTATGGATGATCGTATTATTTAATGAAATCAAAAAAATGTAGTATATATGAGAAACAAACACGAAGATAATTTATCAGATGCATAATAACAGAATATAAAATATTTCAAGTTACCAACACAAACGAAATGAATTTTATTCAAAGAGTTCCGAACAAAATTTACAAAAATTCGTACCAATGAAATTGGTTTAAAGTTTAAAAATAATCAATACGTAACTTCAATTCATTTAATTTTGTCTTATCTAATATCAAACTAGATCACGTAATACATAAGCGGAATGAAATTAAATACAGAAAAAGAACGATAGAAAAACACGCGAATAAATCAGAATACACTAAATAGACACGTCAAACTGTTAGTAGAATTGGAATGCAATAAAAGTCAATAATAAATGCTAATTTCATCACGCCATCATATTATTACGAAGCAGATTTCTCTTTATTTAAATATTTAACGGATTAAGCGGTTTTACTGTATTTTCAAGAAAAGTAATACTGAACTATTCTACGAAGAGTCAAAAAGATCAAAATATTATGAAATCATCCAATATTTTAATAAGTGCTATTTGGTGTTGTAGAAATTCAATAACTTATTTACAAAATTGTAATCATAAAAGTTTACACAGCGTTATTATTATCTCGGCATTTCCAGTTTCTCAGCAAGTTCAGCTAGAATCTCGTCTGTTCTTTTACGCCAATTTTCCACATCTTTTGAAACTTGTTGCCAGAGTTCACCGTGACGCGGCTCAGCTTGCAAGCATTTTTTCTTCACCAGTTCTTGTTCTTCCTTAAAAGAAGGAGAAATAGCTTCCAAATCCAAAGGATTTTGGAGAATTCAACATCCAACTATATAATATAAAATATATCTTTCGTAGTTTTAAAGTGAGCATTGCCAAACTTTTAGATGTTCTTAACAACAAAATTATCGGACCAGTTATGTAAAACTTCGCCCAGCGATAAAGCAATCCTACCGGATACAACCAAGCAATAATTCCCAAGTCAGTGTGAAATAAAGATACGTTATCTTTGACTTACTTGTGACCCATGCAATAGTTCGAATTTGTAGAAGAACGCCCAAGCATCACCAAAATCAGGATCAATTTTTACAGTGCGTTGGAACCATTCACGTGCCTTCCTGATTTTCCGTTCTGTCCAAAACAGCTTTGCTACAGCTAATAAAACATCGGCATTATGTTCACACTTCTTTAAAGCATCAACTGATTTTGTACGTCGACCATGGCGCTCTTCCATGAAAATTGCTTCTGCCCATAAACGTCCTGCAACTTTGAACTTCAGTCGCTTTTATAACTAAATCTAAATTACCGTATCTGATGTATTCTTTGTTTCCTATGATTTTCCAGAAAATCATGAATAAAAATCCAAAAAACGCAGAAATTTCCTTTGATGGTCATTCAAAATTAAGACAACATATAAAAATGTAAGCAAAATGATTAGAAGGGATTGAATTGAAATCTATTCTAAGAAAGGATTGTTAAAACTATAACTAAGAAAAAAACTATAACTAAGAAATCAGAAACCTAAGAGAAACATGATAAGAAATTTAAGATTACCTGAATGCTCACATTCTTGCAAAGCTCGAGCCAATCTTTCTTGTGCAAGTTCTTTTAAACCGGCTCGTGCTTCGATCCGTATGGCTTCTAACCTAAAAATTTATTAAAAATATTCCATTTATGCTTTACTGACTTATAATTCTTTTTATATTTTAGGAACAAATAGCAATCCCTAAAATCAATTATGTACTTCGAACAAAAAATAGAACTTACCAGAGTTCCGAATTTTTCGGATTACGTAAACGTGCTTTTTCCAAATCAGATCTAGCTTTTATTGTCTGATTTTGTGATTCCTCTAAACGGCTCAACCAAATCCAAAGTGGAATAAAGGTAGGACAATGTTTAACCTAAAAAAAGCCCAAAAAGATAATATGGAACAAAAACAGATATCATAAAGTCACAAATTGAAAAAAATAAAAGAAAGCTAAAAAGCCTACACCATCGGAGAAATACCGACGTGCTTCAGTATAATTCTTTTCTTGCTGAAGAATCTGACCCATCATAAGATATAACTTCGGTGTTTCTGGAAATTGTTCCAGTGCTTCCATCAAAAGCTTCTTAGCAGCAATTAAATCTTTCAAACACCACTCTAATCTGAAATTAGAAAGAGCGAACATCACTTTCACAACCACAATTTATCTGATATTGTACCCACTTTATAAATAAAATTTATAAAGTAAGAAAGACAACGTTCAGTTTATGGGAAACAATTCATTTACGGAATGTTTGTGACGTTTCTATCTAAAAACATGAAAATGAATAGACAGGAAATATGTCCATGTAAGATGTGATACAAAAACAAATAGGTTCACTTTTGTCTTATGATAAATTACAGATAGCTTAAATTAGCATACCTAACAGACTTAAGATAAATGCGCGGAGAAGGAGCAATTTCCCGAGCTTTTTCCAACAGTTTACGAGCTCTTTGGAATTCGTTATTTTCGGATTCTAATTTTACAGCTGCCATCCAAATTTCTTCCGAATTTGGATTATTCTGAAATCAAATGTCACTTTCTATATAATTATAATATTAACCAAAAACTCTTAAATTTATGTAAGACAAGGAACAAATAATTGCAGACTTTATTAATATGTACTATGAGCAAAAAAATATAACCTGAAAAGCTCTTGCAAGAATTTCACGAGAAACTTTTACATCACCTGCCAACCATTTACTTTTTGCATACATCAACCACAATGTTTCCGCTTTTGGACACTTTTCCACTGCTTTTTGCAGTAATTGGTCATAGCTTTCCTAAAAGTTTTGCCATTGTGACTATTCCTTGTCTTTTAAACTAAAACATATCAATATAAGCTGTAAACAAACTTACCTAGTACCATGATTTCGTTCGAAGTGTGCTGCTGCAAACCAGATACCTTTCTTCGTTGGAAATACTAGTAAAGCATGAGCATAGACGGCACGGGCACATTCATGTGCTTCTTGAGCAACAAACTATAAATTAAAATCTTTAAATTTCTGCTAAATTTATAAAATTTTAATGGTGTATCTGCTAAATTTATAAAATTTTAATGGTGTAACTTTTTGGTTCTTTCTGATGTTTTCCAGTAGAGAAATTCAAGCAGTAGTAATCGTAAAATGTAGAACATTACCGATTCTGCATCTTCCATCCATGTGTGTTTCCGATCTTCTTCTTCAACACCAATTCCAAGCACATGCGAAATAATAGCTTGCAAGTGAGTTTGCAATTAGCCTAAAAATTATTCTACTCACTGCCCAATTACGATTTCTTTATCAATTGTTCTTCTCTAAAGGAAAAAAAGAAAAAATTAATTGTTTTACCTTTTCAGCATCAACAGCATCTTTAAGCCAGTGTTCACGATTGATTTCAACCATATTCGCTTTCAAGGAAGTAATAGCCCTTTCGATAATTCTATCAACCATATCACTTTGTCCTCGCGTTTCCTCCAATCTTGCAGCGCTAATCCAAATCTGTCGCTCAGTGGGGATATGCTCACGAGCTCTGTTTAGAACACGGCGCGCATTTTCATACGTTTCTAGACGTGCCAGTGCTAGCCATAGCTCCGTTGAAGTACTAAAATATATAGATAAAAATATATTAAAAATCTTTTATTTTTTCAAAATATTTAAAATTTAAAGATTTCTAAAACACTGAAATTTCATACCTGCAACATTCCACAGCTCTTGTAAGTAAAATTCTAGCATCTTCTGGTTCTTCTAATTCCACCGCTGCCTTCCATAAACGGACTGAAGTTGGGATTTGCTCAGTGCTTTACGAAACACTTTTTCTTTGCTTTCAAGTCTTCTTCAAGTTCAGCCGCTTTCATCCATATACGTACCGAATTTGGTAATGAACGCACGGCGGCGGCCACTAAAAAAATGTTTTTTTATGTTAATAATTCAAAAATAAATTTAAAGGACTTCAAATGTAATTAAACTGAGTTTTCAATACCAATAGCTTTCGCCGTATCCGGAGGATGCAAACGAACTGATTCTAGCCACAAATCTTCACTCTTCGGATTCCGATCACAGCCTTCTATAATTAAATTACGGGCTACTTGTAATTTTCCAACCACTTCTTCCAAGCGTGCCGAAGCAATCCATGCTAGAATAAAACTGATTTGAAAATTTCAATATGAAAAGCAAAATACAATTTTTAGATGAATAAAACATATCTGACATAAATAAAGTAGGAATTCGATTTGTGTCGATTGCATTTGATTCCCTTGACAGAAAACAAGAGAATAATGCTAATTTTTATTATATTAGGATTCGAAATATGTTTCTGGAAACACTAGGAAAAAGGAAAATTTTACCCGGTGGATGACGTGGATTAGTTTCTCGAACTGATTTCAAAAGCAAACGAGCTTTTTGATGTCATTAATATCACCACCATACTGCGGTATCATTGATTGCAAATCTGTTAGATAACCTTTAGGATCCACCACTGTCTGTCCCGTAACGGAATCCGAAACCTGAATGAAAAAATTTATTGCACAAAAAGATAACAAAGCTAACCTTATTTAATAAAATATACTTCGTTCGAATCGGATCTTTTTTAATTGGTCTAATCCACCTTTTTTTCGCTTCCCTTCATTCTCATCACCAAGAAAAACTTTCCAATCCGTACCGTTTCTGCATTCAATCATGCAGCAGAAATAATAAAAACTTGGAGATATTCATACAAATTACAGGAAAAGGATATCATGGTAAAACAAATTTCCGATATTTTTCAAGCAATGAAGTACAAAAATAAATGGAATCCTTAAAACAAATATAATACTCCCATTACATGATTCTAGTGTGAACCAAATAAATTGTATAAATGAACCTGATTTAACTTAATATCCATGATTGCATTCCTAGCTTGGCCAATCTTTCGTAAATCAAGATCTGCAGATGATGAAGAACCAGAATGTATTCCGGTTTTCCAACCTGGCGTTAATAAGCCACTTTTATGCCGCTTAGTGAAGACATAAAACCACTGCCATACGTAGAAGTCATTCCATTGAATGTTGAAGTTATTCCAGAACCCATTGGTGTTAGAAGACCTGACTGAATACGAGTATCCATCTGGCTACTCATTTGACCATAAGACATTGCAGATGCAATGATCGAGTCTGGCACTGGAGTAATCCTAAAATAACAATAAATTAAGAACAGTCGTTGCTTCTGATTTCTGAATCTCGCTAAGTAATTCCCATTCTTATTTGCAAGCTTCTACCAATGTGTTAAAAGAAGTATTAAAAAGAAACATGAAAATCGTATCGTTCAGAAAATCTCATAATAAAACTTGGAAAAGATACTTGTCTGCTCGTGGATTACGTTTCGCTTTATTTCGAATATCGCCAACTTCCGGAATTGCTGACCATTCTGCTTCCGTCACGTTAGATAGCTGACGTTTCAAATCAGAAAACTCTTGCTGAATTTTTGGCCGTTCTTTACGATATTTCTCGATCGCTTCCTTATATTTCTTTTCTCTAAATGAGACAGCAGTAGTTCACCAAAAAAGTGATTATTGAACCTTAACAAATATCAATTAATAAACAAACTTACCTGTATTCTTTCCGACGTTCGTCAATCCGCGAATCAACAGCACTGTAGATTTCATCTGCTTCTTCATCATCTTTATCATAAGGGTCTTTCGAGAATAAGCTTCCGCCATAACCTTCGAACTGAAATTTCGATTTGAACAAAAAATCTAATAAATCAAAACTAATAAAAATTTATTGCAAATAAAACCTAATAAAAATTTATTGCAAATAATAAATTTATTGCAAATAATATCAGCTAACTAAGTAAATAACTCGCCCAAATATTTTTAGATGAATTTTGAGTAAAACTAATTATTAGCACTCCGGCTTCAATTACAACGTCTTTTATGATCCAATAAGAAAAGCAGTTAACTCAACCTCATCATAGTTAGAATCATTCAAATCTTCATTGTCATCTTTCTTATCATCATCATCTTCGCGAGCCTTTTTGTTGGACCAGCCGGGGTAACTCCGGTAAATCGGTACTGTCACGAGCCGGTCCGATATCAGAACGTGTGGTAAAACCAGTTGCACCACGACCAACACCTGCGACGTAGCCCGCTGGTGCAGGCATGCCCAGAAAATGTTTTTTCGCTTGTTTACGAGAGAACCCGGGATAGTTACCGTTGTCATGTTTTCTGCAAATTTCAAACAATATAATCTGCTATCTAAAAAAGAAAGAAAAAGACTTACAAAGCAATCAAAGAAAATACTCGCATCCTTCAACTGTCATCTACAACAATATCAATCTCTACAATTTTCTACATCATAAAAATTTCAAATATCAGTCATTGCAGCAGATTTAAAAACCAAGCTTGCTAAATTTTCGGATGATTAAAGGTTAATATCTGGAGATCGTAGTACTTTGTCATTATTCGAAAAAAAAAAACACTTGAATAAAGAAATTTTCTCTTATACATTATCATACATCGTAATTTTTAAAAATGCAGTTTCTAAACTAAGCACCTATTTCCCACATTAGAATTGCACTAAGAAAAAGAATTTTAACAACCATCCTCTACTCTCCGACCCCTCAACCCGACCACACAAACCTTGAATTTCAATTCATCACTAGTAGAAGAAATAAATTTCACAATTTACGTTTCCACAGTTAATAGAAACGATTTGCTAAAATTCAATGGGAATAGATTACTTTAAATGAAACATTGCGAAAACATTGGTACCATCCTCATAGTTGATATAAATATTGATTCGTATTCGTTAACTCGCTACCATGAATTTCCAAATGATATTAATTTTGTATTAAAAATGAATTCGATTTCTAAGTTAATACAAATGTTTACTTTAAAACAAAAATTTCTTTGAAATACTACAAATCATCTTATTAATGATTAGATGATATGCACTGTCTGATTGCAACGTTGTGCAAAAGTAATCTGATTATTTTAGGTAAATTTAACTGGATACAGAAAATCTTTCTCCAATATCTCCAGCCATTTATTCATTCAATTAAAATTATTCTTTCTGAATGATATCTATCAATATGAATTGTAGTATTATATTTCTATTTATTTACTGATTTCAAATTAAAATTTAAAGAAGCCGTTCGTTTATTCTATTTTAATGAAAAAAGAATGAAAGAAATTATTGCAAATCTATAAATCTACTTTTTAAAGCATCGTTAATTTTATCGCTCCAATTAGAATGCAAAAATCTGATAGTTTTTAAATACAATTTTATCGTACCAGTAAAATAGTAATTATTCTATTACATCAATATAGTTCTGTTTGACTATACTTTTTATTATTATTATGTTTTTTAATTTGAATTAAGAAATTATGAAAGAAATAAATTCTCGAAAAATTAGTAGGAATTAAAATCTGAAAAACCTTAACTAAAAATTTGACGTCACGATAGACTGGATTTAAATGTTAAAAATTATTATATCATCGAGATATTTGGATTCCAAGAATAGTTTTATGATTTTATTTCATATAAAGTACTGTGAGGAATACTTTAAATAAATTAATATTTATATTTACAAGCAATATTTGAATTTATAAGTAACAAATATGATTATAAATACACGAATATGGTATCATTTAAAGAGTAACACTAAAATTTAAATTCGGTAAATTCTATAATTTTACCGAGAATGTTTTCCTGACAAAATAAACTAGTTGAAATGATAAAGCATGATTTAAATTCATCGAAATACAACTTCTGCATTGTTAATAATATATTTTAAGTAATTGAAAATACAAATAAATATATTAGAAATAGTAATTTCAAAGTGAATAAATAACAATAATTAATGCATGCATTTAGATTTTTGCTCATTCAGTAATTGGAAATATATTTCATATTTCAAATAATTGGAAATATAAATAATTTTATGCCGAAATAGTAATTTCAAAATGAGTAAATGATGATAGTTAATGATAATAATACTAATAGGCTGAATGTAAAATGATCTCATGAATTTTTAATCAATCATACTAGGTTAATAAATAGATTTAATATATACTATTTAAATTAAAAAAACGAATTTTTGAAATAAATCGGTCTAATTAATAGTAAAACTCATGAGTAAACTATTTAAGCTATTAATTATTTAATGATCTTTAAGCTAATACTGACAATCTTAATAGTATGTCAATTACAATCACACAAATTTAGATCAATCAATTAATAAATATCAAAGATGAAATAAATAAGTATTTGATCTAAATCAAAGGAGAAATTACATAATATTTAAATTCACAATAAAATAGAAAATAAAATTTTGCGTTAACAAGTATGATACTCGCATATTTCTGTATGTTTGGCATAGCTAACTTATATATAGATATAAAATTATGATGATTAACTTGTTTCATTTGCTGATAAGATGATTAATCAGAATCTTGGTGATAATCCGCTTCGCTATCGATAACAGGTGCTGTGATATCATTTATTTTATTCATGACAGCATCATGAATATTGCAAAATTCTTGAAATGGATGATTTTCAGTCTCGTCACAGAACATCGCATATTGTGGCCAACCTTCTTTTAGTGTTCTAATGCCTCGAGCACAATAATTTTTCGCATATTCCTGTTTCTAGGAATACATTTAATCGAAATGTATTTATGGCTTAGTTAATAATGTTATTATTTCCTTCCTATCATCTATCTTTTAAAATAAGAAAAAATGTGACAACTAATTCAAGTGATGTTTAAAATTTTAATGGCATCATAAATGCTGTTTAAGGTAAAAAAAATTCATAATTTATCTACTGTTAATAAAATTTTTAATTAAATTTCAAATATAAATATTTGCTCAAAGTAAAAATTGTAGTTTATCCATTATTTTAAAGTTTTTGGTTGCATTTCAACTATAAATACTCATTTGAGATGGAAATTTATTTTACTATTATTAATCAATGATTAATAATAGTAATATAATAAAATTTAAATTTCCTTTTGCATATAATTAACAATGAATAAAGTACGATATTTCTAAGATGTGCAAATTTTCTACTGAGTTTTGAAAAAATTGAGCTTGAACTAAAAACTCATTGAATTTCACTATTTCCAAAAATTAAAAATTTTGGGAAAATTTCAGACATCTTCATGAACTGGCTAAACTCGTTTAACAGTTAAGCAATTCAAAAGATTCCAACGTCTTATTTTTTATTAATTGGAATGCAGAGATAATCAATCTTCCCATAGAAAAAGATAATGATTATTCATGTGTTGGGGCAATTTTATCAAAATATCAATATTTTCTGGCACATGAATTTCATATCGTTAAGTTTAATTTATCAGGATTGTTTAATCATTTTTTGAAAATTAAAATATAGATAAAAGTGAAGGATACTTCGAAAGAAACCAAAAAAATTCTAACAATTAATTTCGTGAAAATTTTTCCTGTAATTGATTCCCGATCATATCCGGTATATATATATATGCAATCTTAAAAAAAAGAAAAATTGTATTAAAGATGATTAGATTTCTCGATAAGCTTACGACGAAAATTTGCTATTAATCATACAAATCGGACAACGCATAATAAAATCTTTTGGACGAAGTATAAGTGTATTCTCGATTGGATTTATATTTTTGATTCTTGGTGCCTGAAAGTTTTTTTTCTTCAAATTTTTTCCAATATATTCTAGAAATTTAAATATTTATTAGAAAATTTAAAGATATGATTAATTAGGAGAAATTATTAGTTCGTCATTAATTGTTACTTTTCAATTTCTTTTATATTCAATTTTTGATTTTTTCAATTCATCTTAATATAAGTTCAGAAGATATGAAAGGAATTAAATAAGATTCTATTTAAATAGTATGAAACTGATCAATTTAGATCGATAAATTTTTAATAGGTACATGAAATCCATACTAAAATTGGAGTTTGTGGTGACATGCCATACTTGCCGATAGTATTATTAAAAATGCCAGGACAAGGACGATATTCGTTTATAGAATTATTTGTATTTAATATTATAATATTTAAGCTTTTCAACACGTTTTGCCAATATTTATATGATGCTGGATATTTCAGGTCACATGGAATCTAAATTAATTAAATTAGTGAATATGACAGATGATACAAAATAGATATAAAATCTAAATGGTTAAAAATTGTTGAATATTTCTGATCATATGGGATCTAATTGATTAAATTAATGACTGTTACAAATGATATGAGATCTAAATCCTGATGAAAATGGCAGATTATCTAAGATCTGTAATAATAAAACTTGATTAATAAAGATAGCAAGGCGAAATCTTTGGATTATCTCAGAATCTATGGATTTATTAATATATTGCAAAAAATGATTAATTTAATATGAATGAAAATGAAGGCAGTTTTAATTAGTTCAGATCTTATACGATACGAAATATTTAACAATTTTTATTGATTTTTTAGATTTCATATCATCTATACCATTCATTGATCTTTTTTATTCTACAAAAAGTTACTCGTACTGATAAAGTTTATATTAAGGTAACTGAAGAAGTTTCAAAATAATAAATTTGATTTTAAGATAATTAAAGAATGACGAATTGAATTAACGAAACAAGAAAATTACTGAAAGTTTGTAATATAATTAAAATTAAACAGAACCATTTCAAATTTTGGAGCGCATTTGTAAATACCTATACGTTGTCGATAAATTCTTGTAATAAAAGCCGATTCATCACTTGCCCATCCACATTGTGACTATAAAAAAAGAAGTTACCAAAATTTTTTTTTCTCGAGATAATTTTTATTTTAAAAATTATTTCGAAATTCTTGAAATTATTTTTTTGACGTTTTTAAGCAATATAAATATCCTTAAATTTTTGCTATATTCAACAGAAATAATTAATTAATTAATTATTTTTAAATTAATTTATTTCAAATTTGTAAAATTAATAGAGAAAGGATAATTTGCAATAAAAATATATTTTCCTTAAAATAAGGTGAATTATTTTGCTTTCCTTATGTAAATTTATACGAATAAAAAAGATATATTGATATTCGGAAAATTTTGTTAACCTAATTGGATTATAGCGTAGCTTACTAGAAAATTTTACGTGAATTAAGCATGGTGTAATAGAAATTTCCTGTCTTGATTAAACAAAACGATTATCATAAAATTTTGCATGAAAAAATTACAAATGAAAATAATTATTTGATATAAATTAGGATTGTAAAAAAAAAAATTTGAAATTAATTTTATTCTTACAGCATCATATTTAGCAGGTGGATGATATCTGCATGAGAAAAAATTTGAAAAATTCACATATTGAGCTAATATATTATTCTCATGAATTAATCGTAAGTAATCGTTCTAAAAATGAATAAATTATACAATCACGATTTGTCTTGGTTACTTTTCTTTATGATTATCATGTAAAATAAGACAAGAAAAAAATATGTGAGCTAAAAACATAAGTGAAAAAGTCGAAAAAATGTGAATGATAAGTGCGTATATCAAAAATAATATTATTTCTGTAAATTGTTGATGGTAGAATGTGGAAATTTGCATAAACACATTTATACATGCTAAAAAAATTAATATGCACAGGAATAATTATAATTTATTATAATTATAATCTTATCATAGAAAACTATTTTATACAATCAAAATAAATAAGAATATTGTGTTTAAAAAACAATAATTCAGTACCAAATTTTAAATTGGCCATAATAAAATTGATCGCACATTAATTAAACTAATTATTAATTGTATAATAATAATGATAATAATAATAATAATAATAATAATAATAATAATAATAATAATAATAATAATAATAATAATAATAATAATAATAATAATAATTTTAAATTATGTTTCTATTTGGCAAAAGTGATTTTATGCAAGCAAGTAGCATACCAACGATGTATTTTAAAAAATTGAATTGTAATTTTTAAATTAATGAAAAGGAAGAGAATAAACAAACATTAAGATTAGCATTATTATGAATTTGAGCAATGCTAATAACAATAAATGAGATTAGAATAATTATTTGCATGATTAATATTATCGTACATGGTTGTCGTCTAAAAATATATCGTAGAAAACGTTCTGCTTTACTACGACCATGCTAAAATTAATATTTTATTATTTTGGCATACATATTTTTAAATATTTATTATATTTTTATTTTTTCAACTTAATGGATAAATTTTTAAAAATATTTTTTTCGAATAATCAATAAATGAATTTAATTATATTCATTTTCGCATATCTATTCATTTAGTGATCAAATAATTTAACTATATTTCATTTCTTTTGTAATTAGTGAACGTATAACGATTACAATATTATTCGTAGAAAATGTTTCAAATAGTTTCTGCTTTTCTTTGCAAAAATCGATAATTAAATTTAAGTAACTTTTGATGGATCTTGTTGCATGCATTTCGAAATAAGAAGCATGCATTTTAAATGTTGCATGCACTATTGCAATACATAGAAATACTTAAATGTATATAAAAGAATACTTTCTCCAGTAGTTCCTAGCACTAATCTTTAATCTCATAAAAAAGTTGACGCATAAAATCGTCAAATTTTACGAGTTAGTCAACTAAATAACTACTCAAAAATTTAAAAACTACAATATTTGAGGTATTTCGAGAAACAACCGCTTGAAATTTGAACATATCCACTTGTGGCTAATTTCAGAATACATCTAGAAATTAATTAGGATTTTAAGTTCAATAAATTTTTAGAGTGAAAAATTAAGTAAATTATCGAGATAAACGAGATTTTATAATTACTTATTTCTTGCTAGCTTTATTTTCTGCATGCATTGTGAGATTGCATTTACTTACTGCATGCTTTTCCAATTTTATTTGCTGCATGTTTTTCTTACCTTGTTAAGATATTTTGTTAACTTTATTTATTGCATATTTTTTTCATTATTTTCATATTTTGAACAAATTTAGAGCTAATTAATTACTTGTTGAATGAGTGTAAATTCATTTATGACTCTTAACCTTTGACTTTTCAAACCAACCTGGTATTCTTGAATAAATGAAAACTTTTAATTTCAATCTTTCATCTATAAATGATCAATTGAAAAAGATCAACTTTTGTATTTATCGACCTAAATTCATTTTCGACTTTTAACTTCTCCAATTTTTAATTTTTCCTAATATTCCTAAGTGAATAGAAGGAACGGTGGGATAGGATCAACATAGCCAACAAAATTTTTGGCTCAAGTATATCATATAATGTAAAAGGGACAGAATATTTCCTTATTGATAGCAAGGAATAGTTGAAGTCAAAAGTCAGTCATTTTCAATTGGTTGATCGCCACTGAATGCGGATGGAAGGCCGAAAGCTTTTATTAAGCTATATATTATAAAGTTCCAAATCAGAAATCAAAGGTGTTCTGTTGAAGATAGGCACTTCAAATACTCGTAAATTATTTTTACCTTATCTGAGAAAAGCGATGGACCTTACGACCTCGGCAGGAGTCGAACCTGCAATCTTCGGTTCCGTAGACCGACGCGTTATCCATTGCGCCACGAGGCCACACGGTTCCTAGCAGAACCGTCTTTAATACTCAGATTGCAGTAACAAACACTATGTGTCGTAAGTGAGATTGTTTGAATTATTTACAAAAATATCGATATACTGTAATAAAGGAAACGATTGGTATGCGGTAATGTGAAAAAATTTTCTACGGTAATATGTAAGAACAAATTGAGGAAGAAAACTTTCGCTGCAAGAAAAAGAAAATGGAACAAGCATAATACAATCTTAAACTTTTTCTATTTTTTTGTTTTTCCTACTACATTTATTTGTAGTGTAAATAATATACAATATTTAGAACACAAAAATATACATATCTATGCATTTTACCACTCATATATTATAGTTTTTAGAAAAAAAAGCAAAAGTTATATTTTGTAAATTTTTAATGCTAATTTATTTATTCCATTCTTCACTAATTTTAAAAAAATGAGAGAAAATTAAGTTAAAAAAGCAAATAAATAATTCTGAAAGGAATTAAATCAACAAACTTCGAAATAAATAAACAAAATTAATTATTCATTTTTCACCATCGCGAGAACGATTATTTAAAAGATTTGATTACCTTTTTTGTTGGAATAAATAATTACGATTTTTTCAATCGTTTATATATAGTATTGACATTGCACTTAAATTAAATTAAATTAATCCTATTTAAATAAAATTATAACCCACTGGAGTGATTTTAATTTATCCAAATGTTTGGTAAAAGATAATATTTTTGAAAAAGACGTCATAAAGTTCCAAATTTCATAAAAGATCAAAGGGGCTGGTTTATTTTTTGACATATCTTTCTGCACCTAAGTGATATCGACTGAGCAAACTGATACATGAATGTTAGTGCTGGCTATAACTTTCCTTTCTTTTCGCTTGCAATAGCCTTACATGTAAGCTCCGTCGATGTCTGTCAAAACCGAAACCATTACTATAAAGCTTATAAGACATCACCTCAGAGAGTTGTGACAAACGTTCACTTCAAATTAATGATCACTACGTGAACAGCAGATTAAAGTCATTTCATCACCGGCGCATCTAGGAATTGAACCTTGAATTGTTTACTGACAACTATATTTTATTGGAATGCATCATGCAATTCACTTCAAATATATGGATCACGGTAACTCCTGAAAGGGTTGAAGGTAAGTAAGCAATACAGACTAATTAGGAATCCGACAAGTTAGAACTTTCATTTATGTAATGTTTTAGCACTGATACATCAAAACAGATCCAGATACGACCAACAATATAATTGCTCATCTTTTTTTTGGGTGTTACATGAGTAGACCAATAATGTTCGAATCTTGAATTTTTTTAGAGATAATACTTATTTCCGACCTCTTTTGAAATTAACCAAGACCTTCGAGGCAGCTATATTATTTAATTTCAGTTTTTTTCAGTTAATCAAATTGCATAAAATAATAGTGGAAGAAATAATATTGCTTTATTCAAAGCAGTGGGACGAATGATTAATAACAACATTCAGTTATAAATGAGATTAAGAGACCTTAATTAAGGAAAGAACGGTCAGAGCGATCTAAAGAAAAGGATTTAGGGTTTAATTTGAAATACACACTGAAAAAATACGCTAAAAATAATAAAAAATAAATCAATACATCGGCATGATATTTCAAAGACATTTTGGACTGAAACAATAATCATCGTCGGTATCGATATCTCTTGAAGTAAAACCATAGCTGGAATATTCCATTAACAAACTGACATTTGTAACCATGCTTATGGCTAATTTCCCATTCTCGGTTTACACATTTGAAGGCTATATCTTCATAAGGCGGTCCGGCATGAAATCTTATCACAGCGAAATCCGGGTCATCACAAGGAGTTACTGTAAACGTGGGTGTTTCTGTGACATCCAATAAATCAGGGTAAAAGATCTGAAAGCAAATTAAGCTTAAAATAGATTCCAAAAGGAATTTAAGCCAAATCTTCATATAACCGCGCTTGACTGTTTGAATAAGAAATGAAAGAGATAACAGATTAAATACTATCGAATCAGACGAAGAAAATATCGCGCAAATTCCGAGCAAAGATTTCAAATCACTTCCAATTTTTGGACTAAGCAGAAAATTCGAAAATTTATACTACATATTGCAATGCAAAATATTTCTCACTAGATATTAAATCTTAATCTTTAAATTGAGGAAAAGTGAAAAGCTTTTAAAATCAATCGAATAGACTGCAAAATTTTTGGCCACAAATGACTTACATTAAAGCGGTAACCCTGCACAATTTTTGGTGGTGGATTATCCATATCATAGTGAGTCTGATTATATTTGTTCCATTCGAATCCAGTATGTACACGATTGAAATATCTGTAATTGAAAAAACATGAAAATTTTACACACATAAAAAATTTTTCTACAGAGAAAGCAAATTATTCTTAGCAAATGGTACATTCTTACAAACTTAAATCCCAAAATTCATAATACAGCAGATTGATCATCCAGCATAATATAACTGACAGTGACTCAAATACAACTTTAATATCGTTTAGGTCATGTTTGAATTCAAAAATCGATAACGCAAAAAATGAGATAATAATGATTACCTTGGCTTCCGTGGTCGATATTTTTCAGACCAAAGAAAAGTCTGTGCTTCAAGCGGTGCTTCCACTGAAAATGCTGCCTCATCATTTGTCATACCTCGACGAGCTATCAGCTCCATTTTCGCTTCTGCCATCTACAGTAATATTAATTTTGAACGATTGTGTTAATTCTAATTTTCAGTTAAAATTAAATGAATATAAAGATAAATATTATTATTATTCATATTGCAAAAGAAAAAATGTTTTACAATATTGTTGAATTATAAAGACAATAAACAAGAAATAATACCGATAGATCATTCGATGTGGATGCTGCGGAACTATTTTCCGCTTTATTCATCATTTCCTCACGTCTTTGGACATCTTCTGCTTCATCCAGAATTTCGATACCTGGCATAGCTTCTTTTTCATCACCATACGACGGGCTATATGAACCACGTTCATACATTTCCAGAGTTAAAATCTCCATTTCATTCTCTGTCAGGAGTCTGAATTGAAGAAACAATGAAATGTTCATAAATTGTTCAAAACTCAACGAAATTTGATCGTGTAAGGTTTGCTGCTATCTTTAATTCGTTTGTTCATAGGTAAACTTCTGCAGACGTGATACTGATAATGCAAAAAGCAAAACTACTTGACATGCAGTATATGCTTTATTTATTCCATTACCAGATAGTTCATAATTAATTAAAAAAGAATTAAGGTGCTCGCCTCGTAAGAAAATGTTCAACATAGGCCTTCCAGAAATTTTAGTTGTAGCTCTAGTGGGTTCTTGATAAAATGACATTAAGAAAGCAATAACCAAATTTCAATAAAGCATACCGCCATTGCTGTTCCTTAACATCATCGTCCATATCATCCAATTCATCCAACTGTATAGGAAGTACTTTCAGCTTAGCTGACTGTTTTGCTCCACTAAAATCTTCGTAATTTTCCTGGAATCATTTCACTGATGATATTTATTCCAAACAGAAATTAAATCAAGCAAAGTGTTACCTGTTTGCAAATCTGTTCGGGTTCACGTTCAAGTTGGTCCTTTTCAACCATATGTTCTTCCTTTATTTTTTTCAGTTTATATCGTAATATTTCCTGATGTCGTTCTTGAATACGAGCTTTCGCCATATGTACATGAAGATGCTGTAACGTGAATTCCAGAAATTCAACGTCTACGCCAGACTCACCACTGTGAACCTTCTTCTTAATCTGAGTCTCCAGCAATGCTAATTCCTGATGAGTTTTACCCTGCAACATTATTTCATGTTTTGTTTCGCAAAAGACTACTTGCATTCAATCAGTTTTATCGTTGTCAAATTGATAGATCAATCACATATTTTTAATTGTAATACTAAAGCAGATAGCATGAAACTATTCTATTTTTCAAAAATTCCATAATCCACATATTATAATTTCTAAATGTTCATCAAAAAGTACAAAAGCTCATAAAAATCTTTTCTCGTAGAGCAGCTTTCTTCTGAACAGATAAAACAGCACTAACCTTAAATAACCGAGTAACATCATTTTGCACAGAATTATGAACTGATTCCCTCGCATTAGTTGAATTAACATCGTTGGATAATTTCCGTATTTCATTCCGAACAATTGTACAGAAATCTGTCCACCAAATTGAATTATCAGTTGGATCAATCCGTCGATAAACCTGTAAACAAGTACAACAGGAAGGATAAAAGATGACTATTATGATACAACATTGTGTGCTTACTAGAAGTTCCAAAGATCTTGAAAATGTAAAATGCTACAATCAAGGAAAAACAAAATACCTTGATATCCTCGAGCAAATCTTCTAGATCTCTAATTTTAAGTCCTCTAAGATATGTTATCGGATCGACGAGTTCAAATTCTTCATCTTTTTGCTTTCAACCTTTTCACTATCGTAACTGATATATCTAAATATTAAAAATGACAAAAACTTAATCAATAACATCCGAAAAAGTACACCTCCTGATGACAGACAAAAAAATGAAGTTGAACTAATCGGAAAAGAAATGACATTAATGAAAAAAATGACACTGAAATCAAAATACCTGGCAAGGAAATCGATAGGCTTTGCTCGTCCTTCCTTCAGCCTTATTTGTGTGCGCAATTTGGCCTGACTAAGCAAGAATCCTTCTTCTGTTGCATACCAGTCTGAATTATGTCTTCTTTCCTCATCTCTTTTGATCATTTCCAAATCTTCTCGAGCTGCATCTCGTGCTTCTCTATTTTTTTGAGCTCTTCCATTTCTGCTAAGTTTTTCAATGTACGATCTCTATTCCTATATTCAACCGTATTAAGTTACAGAAGCAGATTTTATGATAATATGACTTTTCAATTTTAATTTCAATCAGTTTTATAAAAATATCTTATGTCCCTGGATACTTGATCAATCAGATAAATCGAAACAAAATGTTATTACAGTTTTTAGCGACAACTTACATTTTCTCAATTTGTTTTAGCGACAAATCAGCTTTGCCTTCAGCTGCTAATTTCTTAGTCCATATAAAAGTAGATGTTAGGTTTGGGTCATTAAATGGATTATTAGCATTAGTATATTTGGCTTCATCATCGAATATAGCGCTTGATTTCTTTTCCGCCTTCAATTCGTTAACAACATACAATAATATCTTTTCACAAATAAGATCAAAGCATTTAAAACTCAAAAGAGAATTCAAACTTAAATCTTCTTACTTAACAGGATAAGAAAATCATAAGAGATTTTTAGATCGATATTATCCTGATTTTTAGATCGATTTATCCTGATTCTTTAGATCGATATCCTGATCCGTGAAAAAAAACTAGCTATATTAAATAATTTTCATTCATTAAATATCATAAACAAAACCTTTTTCAATTTTTGGTTAAACGTCTGGCTTTCTTCTCTTCCGTAGTTTCCATTGCTTTCCTTTTCTCTTTTTCTTTCTTTTTCTTTTGCTTTTCTCTTCTCGTAATGCGTCCAAACGTTGGTCAAATCGTTCATTCTGAAAATAGTTAATTATGAGAACGTAATACGCATAAATTATATGATTAAGTCTACCATATACGATAGCTTATTTCAAAATACGATTTTGTTAAACCATTGAGAACCGAAATATGCAAACATAATCGATAGTCCAATGGTATAGTGTTTAGTAATGAAAACGGAATGGAAAATAATTGTAACAGTACTGAAAAGTTTCAATTTCTTGAAAAACAAAAACATTCTAATGACGTTATAAGTTAAGGCAGTAATACTACCTTGTCACTACTGGAACTTGAGGAACCGCGTTCGTGATGTCGCCGTCGCTTCTTTCGCTTCTCATTATCATGTTTGTGTTTGTGTTTTCGTTTTCTTTATTTTTGTATCTCATTTGATCTATAAAATTTCCAATTTCATACTAAATAGTTATATGTCGTAAGCGCCACCTGTATTCATTTCACAAATATATACTCATTTAAATTTAGGCCAGTCCATTAAATACATTATCATATTCGTAAATATTCTAACGTAATATGATAACTGGGAAAAAAATTATCGGACCAGAATAAAATTTGAGCAGCTGACGGCAAGATACAATATCACGTGAACGGCTCTAATATACTGAGGAATCTTAACGTAAGTAAAAGCCTAACAGACGATAAAACCCACCATAATATTGCTGACCGTACTAGTTCCAAAAATCGGAGCTAATCAATATAATGCGGCCCGACACGATCTGGTGAACGTAATGTGCGGACCGGAAATAAATCGAGAGGTCAATATGTGTATAAATGAAAAGGCATATAGACATATTTGTTGTACTAAGATAATCGATAATTGGGCCTAAGTATGATTGAAGAAAGGGACAAAACGATGTCTTCTAGAACACTACAATATGCTCCGACCTCGGCAGGAGTCGAACCTGCAATCTTCGGTTCCGTAGACCGACGCGTTATCCATTGCGCCACGAGGCCACCATTACACATTCATTGTATTTATTAATTATATCATTCAATGAATTATTTTGCTAATTTTTAAAACGTCAGATTAGGTGTCAGTTAAATTGCTATTACGTAAAATTGCGCTAAAGAAGATTGTCTGTTCCGAGACATTATTTACATAAAATTAACTTTATAATTTAACTTTAGTTATTCAACAAGAAATAATTGATCAATAACCAATTGATAATTATTATTGGCTCAGCTAATATCATTTAGAATTGCTCAATGATTATCTTAAATTTCAGAAATACGTATGAACAACGAATACCGCCAGTTATGATCTATAAATGTTCATTCATTCACGCTTAACACATTCGTACACTTACGTATGTCTTTACGAATATATATCATGATTTCCGTAATATATTGAATGTATAAGAAACTGTAATAATATGTTATAAAATTATGGAATTTTGTTCATCCATGCACAGAACGTAAGTAAATATTCTTCTATGAAATATAAACTTACGTATGCTTATGTACGTCTTTGCGTTTCATTTATATATTGAATATATTTCTATAATCTATTGAGTATATAAGAAGGTGCAATATTTTGATATCAATTTTTAAATAAGTAAAAGAATTGATTTTTTAATACATTTTAATATGTAATAGTAAAACATTTAACATTTTAATATGTAATAGTAAAACATTGAAATTTGCAGACTTAAAATTCTTTAAAAATTATTTATATAAAATTAATTTCATAGTTTAATTTAGCCATCTAATTTTAGGAAAGATGATTGATAACACAATGATGTCATTGTCAAATTTTAAAGTTTTTCTTAAATTTCAAAATTTGCAAATTTCTAAAATACATTTTAATATGTAATAGTAAAACATTTAAATTCATAGAATGTAAATTTTTATGAAAATCTTTTTCATTCTCATTGTGCTATTCAATTTGGAATAATTTTTAAAAACAAATAATAGTCAGAATGTTTGTACTATGCTGTAGAAGCAAATAAAATTCTTAATATAATAAATGTTTTTATTACTATTCTTAATATAATAAATGTTTTTTCTAAATTTTAAATTCTTTGTCTACAATTATTCCATAGACTTTGGACCTAAATTAACTGATGTGAAATAAGTTTCGTCTGTTCTTTCTGATTTAAAATGTGTCGACCGTATTTAACTATCTTCCTTCATCTTAGTTTTAATCATTTCAAGAACAGACAAATTACATTTGCAGAAATATCATCAAAACTTGCGATAGAAATTAAAATATCAACTTCATCCGCATTGATACTAAGTTTTAATGAAATTTCAGCCTTTATTACTTACGAAAATATTTGAGATGATAGATGAATTTTTTTTGAAAAAATTTTCAATTTTTATTTTTGTAAATAATTGATAATTTTCAACGAAATTGAAAAAAAACAACGAAATTGAAAAAAAACATTCAATTTCGTTTGCAATTTCTTTCGCATTAAATATCCTTCCAGCAATGTAAGTATTCTCCGATATCAAGCATTAAGTTTCTTTTTATAGAATTTTGAATACTTTTGAATAAATTTTTTGACTTTATATAATTTATATTTCTATACAATTAGTCGATTAATTATACATTTTGTTACTTTATTGCAACTTTAGTATTCATTTAATCATATTAAACGTTCGGAAATGTTTGCAATCAGATTTTTTTTTATATTTGAATATTTTGTTTTCATAAATAAAATTTGGATATAAATTCAATAGGGCAAGACTATTTATTAATGTTCTAATTAATATTTTATTAACGGAATATGGTAAAGGTAATTTTAAAATTAAAATAAATATAACTTTTCCAAATTTTCACCACCTACAACTCAATCATTTCTAATAAATTTCAAATTTCATTAATCTAAATTATTCGTCACCGTAAATATGAATCCATCCTTCAAATTGCTTATAATAGTTTATTAAATTTTTGCTTCAAATTCATTGGGTACCATGACCTATTGCATACTTATTTTGTAAAAAAATTATATAAATATAAATAAATTAAAGAATTGAATTAATTGCTTTCTTTCAATATACTTATTAAAACTATTAATATATTCTATACAAATAAAGTATTTTTAATTAATAGATCGAATTAAATTAAAGAATTTAATTAATTGCTATTCTTTAATTTATTTATTCTATATATGCATACATTTTTTATTGAACATAAGTTTTTTTTATTATTTTTCGTAAAATTCATGGTGTTTTGCATATTTTTAGAAAGAAAATATTGCAAACATTTTTTTCATAATTCTAAAAAATAAAAATAAAAAGAAATTAGTTTTGTAATAAATAAAAGTTTATATTAAATTCCTGAAAAGAAAAATTTTAAGAAATGAATTTTGGTCAGGAAGTTGTAATGAAATTTTTAATGACGTGAGTTCTGTTTATTATTTTTTAATTTACAAACTTATAAAGCATAAACAAATTCCAACCATATCCAAGTAATTATGATGCCATCAGGTACATTGGTTTATCAAAGGAAGCAAATAGCGATTATTCTAATAAATTAATTTTAAATGAATGAATCGGTTACATAAATATCCAAAAATATTTTTGATATGTTTACTTATTATTTAATTACCTTTAATTTCATTGATTATGAGATCATTTCACATGACGAATATAAGATTATTTAAATTCAATAATATTTATTTAATCAGATAATTTCACTTTTCAATCATTTCTTTTTTTAAATCTAACAGTAATTTAGTAAAGTAGCATAATTTTAATAATTACTTACGAATAATGATTTATTTTTTCGACAATCCTATATCTAATTTCAATAATATATCTGTAAAAATAATAATTAATGGAAGATTTTCATTTATCTTATAACTTTTATAGAATTTTATTATCTTTAAAAATTTTCAAATCCAAAAATATAAATATAAATACAAAAAGAAGGTCAAGAATTTAAAACTTTTTCCAAATATTTTTTATTTGGATTTCATTCTGTATCTTTCATTTTTCATCCTATTGATCAAAAGCTTTTTTCTTTTTGTTACATTTTTTTCTGAAGAAATATTTTTGATATAATAAGTAATAAAATAATAATATGAATTGAAATATTGTAATTAAAACCAAAATGAAATAACTTACTGCTTTATTAAGGCTATACTAGTTTGTAGTACTTTTTTTGAAAGTTGTGTACTCCGTAACTTTTCCTTTGATATGATAATTTGAAGAAATAAATTGCAATTTGATTCAACTAATGATAATTTTAAGCAATGAATTATACTTTGATAAATTAACTGATCGTAATCTCTTTAGTAAAATTTTGCGCTTACCTGCGCATGCCCTATCAATTCAATTTTAATTAATTAATGAAGTAATACACTGCAACATTTATTAAAGGTACAATAATTCATTTCGCTGAAATCAACATATATATATATACATTAATTTTGTCAATATTTTTTAAAATTTTAATTTAAAATTTATTAATCAAATTTTATTTAAAAGTTCGTACGATTTTATGAAAAATTTTCAAACACTTAATTTTAATTTGAAAATTCAAAAATGTATTGCTTTTTTTTTTCAGATAAACGAATATATCATGAAGTAAGACGACTTTGAACTTATTATTTTTCAAAAATTAAATCAAATTACTGGTATTATACTAAAAATTTGAACTAATATATTAAGTACTATTATACCATAAATGAATATAGCATGGAATAAAGCAATCTAGAATTTAAAAATAAAATCGAATTATTGATAATATATTAAAAAATTTTAATTGATATACTGAGTATTAATTAAATTAATGTTAAAAAGAACGCTGCATGCGTGACGAAGTTCTTATATCTTTAACAAAATTATGTATGCAAAAATTTTGTTTTATTTTTAATTAAAAGCAAAAATTAACCATTGGTCATTTTGTTAATATATTAATGTATTTACTCAGAATTGAATAAAGAAATTTTTAATTATTTTTGTTTTTACATCAATTTAAAAAAAATTCTGTAGGCTTATTTCCAAGAATATACCTTTCCTGGATTATTCTGAGTTTTCAGGCTGACATATTCCCAAGTTCTTTTGGATTGGATTAATCTAAATTTGCTATGGAGTGATATTTTAAGTTGATATATTTATAATTTCTAATTTTGCATAATATTAAGTGATAAAATTAAAGTTCAGCACTGGCATTGGCTAGATAAAACTGAAAAATTTCATATTATAAAATTTATTAAAAACTAGTAGATAATATCGTTGTTATAAAGAATATTCCCTTGCTTATTAATATGCTTTTAAAAGTTTTTAAAAGAACCAGTTGAAATATAATAATTTTTTCAAACACTTTATTATACTAAGATTAAATTATCATGATAAGACAGCTGGTACAGTTCCAAAGAACAATATAATAACTTCCTTAAGTATTTTGCTTTAACATAGTTCTGACACTGCTCTTAAGATAAAATTACCACGTTATAATAATTTGCATAATTTTAAAGAATCCATATGACATTTTTTCTTGAAATGTTTTATGTTAGTATGATTTCAGTTAGCTATTAAGATAAAATTATCATGATAAAATATATCGCTTTTAAAGAATTAATAGTAACTTTATGAAACATTCTGTTTTAACATGATCTCGACATAGTTGTTAAGACAATATTATCATGATAAAATAGCTCGTATGATTTTAAAGAATTAATATGATAATTTTGTTGATATATTTTATATTAAGAGGATTCTAAAACAATCATTTACAGGTAACAGTTTACGTCCTGGACGACCACTAAAGCGTGGCAAATACGATGATTATAGAGATTTGAATTCAATGGATTTTAATGAGATTGATGGTAATATGATTAGTTTGTTTTCGTTTTTGCTTTTCTAATTAATAACAAAGTATATAAGAAAATATTTTTCGTAATTTACTCAATTGCTTTTAATTTTTCAAACAAACTCACAACTCAAGAATTATAATATACAATTAAAAAAGTTCAAAAACAAATGATAGTTTTAAATAAACGTATTATATTATTTCTTTCCTCCACTGTCAAATAATATGCCACAATAATATATGACAAGTAATTATTAAAGTTTTGGAAAATTAATGAAAGGAATATTGAGGATATTTCATCTTTCTACCCTTTTAAATTTCCATTTAACATCTAAATATGCAATGTAATAATAATACTTCCCAACTTTTAAGGAGAGATTTGGTAAGAAAACTGGACAGTAAAATTTTTAACCGACATGAATCATCCGAATTTAATAATCTTCTTTAATATATTTTCCATGAATTTACCTAGTTGATTTGAACCTATCAAAATTTCAGCTAGTATTTTTAGCAAATATAATATTTATTTCATTGGTAAGCTTAGATTTATTTTCATTCGGTTATTGCCAGAAATTTGATATAATTACATTACCAAAAAATAATATCATAAAATTGCATAGATTTGAATTATCAGAAAATTTCTCGGGAATGGTTCAGCATAAGCCATTAAGAAAAATGAAAAATGAATCTTAGAAGGAAAAGCATGGATCCAAATAACTTTTTTTGAGAAACATCGTTTAAAAATTCCAGTTTTTTCCAATTTAAAAATATAATCATTAACAAGAATAATTTCAGACGGAAGTGTTGGTTAAATTTGAACCAAAAGATGAAATCTGTCGATCAAACAATCCCAAACGAATATTCTTACGAAATCTACATCGCTAAAATTAAATATGAAGGAATATGAGCAATTACGAAAACTGAATTTTCATCTAACAGTAACTATCATATCATTCATGATCGCAAACAAGGTAGCATTATCTACTATCGTCTCTCCATTTCACAGCTTCGTCTCATTTTTGCTTAACTATGATCGACTGCGAGTGAATTGCGAAATAAAAAATTTAAAATAAAAAAAGTTAATCCTGATGTTCAAAAAATTGAATATGAAATACCTATCTATTAAGAGGAATACTCTGATAAAAGAAACTTCCCAATTATTTAAGGATAATTACTGAGATATAAACAAATAGAAGTTTTGTTAACGTAAATAACACCGATGAAGTTTACTGAGTAAGCATTTCATCATCTTGGAATATGTATAACCTATGTGAACAGAAAATGATATATAAAACTAATATTCATTCTCTAATCCGATAGATCAATGTATGATAATAACAATCAACAATATCCTAAATTATTTCGTTGAAGCAAGCATTGGTAACAGAAAGGTTTTAAAATTCGCCACTGTTTACTAAGATATATTCACAATACTAATGAATACATAGAAAATATAAAAAATTTAAATTACAATAACTCCAATTAAATTAAAAAGAAAAATCAATATTTCAGACAATTACATTCATTTATATCTTCTTCGTTATTTCTATTTCTTCTTTTTCTTATCCCTTTCCTTTTCGCCAACTTCTTGTGTTTTTTCCACTCTCTTATAATTTGTTGCTTAATATCCACAGCCAATGGTGCATATCTAAAAAATTAATTCTCGGCAATTTATTTGGCTAGCAGCTGGACTAAACAGAATAATCTGGAAGCTGCTAACATTTTCATTAATGTTGAGCAAACTGATATACGTTCTGGGGTACAGTTGTAGTCAGCAGATAGATCAGCAGATAGTAATTAGTCTAACAAACATGTTTTTTCTTTTCTTTTTTTTTTAAATCGAACAATCCGTAGCAAAGACGACAATTAAAAGATTAAATATTTGTAAAATGAGAATATATAATATAGTATTCCATTATAAAAAGAGATTATAAAACATAAGAATATAACATTACATTCGTAAAATAGATATCTGCAATTTCTTCTATAGTGTTTATGAGTAGCAAAATATGTTAATCTCTTATTCCTTGTCAAAATTCAAAAAGATTCTTTGATTAACACTTGTTTTCAGCTAATGTAGCATCTAACATTTGCAATGATACATATCTTCAGAATGTCGTTAAATTACTAGACAGATATGATGCCATTATAATAAGCAGAATATTGATGGTAGCAAAATATTGCAATAGTTAAAGAACATTAGTTTGCTTAAATCACCTGGCAAATTCCATTATGTATTCTCCTTTTCCTTTTGTCATTGTCCGTAACTTTGTTGAGTAACCGAACATTGTTCTCAGGGAGCCTAAAATAATTTCTGAATAAAGAAAGAAGGATGAAAGGAAAAAGTGTATCGAGGTTAACTTTCTATGCATATCTAAGAGATTTAATGAATTAAGATAATTTACATACGTGACGCATTATTTGTGCGGATCAATTCAGAATTTAAGAAATATCGTAATTTTATCATAGTCAAACAAGAAATCTTACTTCACAAATAAGTGTTAAATAACTGCCAGAAAGTGAAGAATCCAACATAATAGAACCCGATGACAATGTACTCGATATTGAATTCTAAATACGTCAATTATTTTATTAAAAGACCAAGCTAAGCAAAACATCCGATAGAAAAAGTAAGTCTAAGCTACCTGAAATTCCTCTGGAATAGTTATATCCACTTTCATTATAGGCTCTAGCAATGTCCACTCAGCTTTCAGGAATGCTGAAAAATTTTTGCTTATAAAGAAGCAGTGAGAGCCAAATATTATTTCAATTTATAACAGTAGCTAATACGCATAATAAACATTAATATCCATAGCAACAAAGAAAAGGTATCAAAAAAGTTGAATTTAGCATAACGAAAACCATAAGATTCACAAATAAAAAAGATGGTAGGTAGGAATCAACTATATTGAATAAAGTATATCCATCAATCACATGATGAAAAAAATCATCCTACTAGCCTTCTCTCATCATATTCTGCATGGTATTTATCATAGCAATATCGGTTGAATCAACTTCATGCGTTTTACCATCCTGAAGTCGCACTTTGATCCCAGCAATTTTGGTATGAATCAAAGGGCCTTCGTTTAACATCGAATTGAAGCCCTGAAAAATTTCTAGATTTTTTATTTTAAAACAAATTTCATTAATGTCCTTTCTGAACTTCTACTTTTCTTCACCCAATTAAAGCCACTTGTGGTTTCTTTTAATTCATTTATGCTATTTATTTTATAGTGTTAGACCAATCGTAAAGCAATCATTAAAATTCAGAAATTACTAACTTTTTTCAGAGGAACAATAAGATTTTTCGGTATGTTGTTCCCAATTGTTTCATCAGCAAATTCAACTTCCGTGTTGCGATTCGGTGGTAACGGTTCCATTATTCCTTCAATTTCTCCAAACTGTCCCTGACCTCCAGTTTGCTTTTTATGCCGATAATAAAATCTTAAAAGAGATAGGTAATGTCCAACTAGAACAAAATATTAAAGGATAATATGAAGATTTGAATATGCAAGAAAGCGACTAGTACCTCCTAATAAATTATAAAATTCTTTAAATTGAGAAATTTCGGAGTTCTAAACAAATAATTCTATTTTGCTGAAAATAATTTTCGTATACATGCCAAATTTCGTGAATAAAAATATAAAATAAAGTAAATGGAAATTAAACATACTTATATGGTTTCGCAAGAGTTTCACGATAAGCAACCGTTGGTGCTCCTAGTACAACAGGGCAATTAAATTCGTTTTTCATGCGTTGAGCATAGATTTCCTGAAAGGATGGGATAGAAAATGAACCAAAGCAGCAAATGTGATACTATCGAAGTGAAAACATTAAAGTATTCATAACATCGTTCACCAAATGCAATTCGCCCATTCCAGAGACTACAGTTTCTCGCGCTTCTGCATTATATTCTTTACGAAATGTTGGATCTTCCTTAGTGAAACGGTTTAAAGCTTTCATAAACCTTTCGCCATCTTTATTGTCAACACACCGAACAGACATCGAAATTACTGGTTCCGGAATGTGCATTGATTCCTGGAAAAAATAATTATTAAGACTATCATTAAAAAGTGGGCAGTGGAATAATATTTTCTGTAACACTGCATTCTTTATTCAAAAGAAAACAAACTTACACAATGAACTTCGTAATCACTCTCGCCACAAAATGTCTCACCCGAGAAACATTCTAAGCCATACGTGGCACAAATATCACCAGCAAATGCAGCATCGATTTCCTATTAACAAAAATAAGTTCATTAAGAAAAGCGTAACATAAAATCTTTTAAAACCGAATTTAAAAAAAAACTAAAAAAAATTGAATTAAAAAAAGAAGTAAGTCTTACTTGTAACGAATTAGCATGTATCCGCACTAATTTTTGAACGCGTACTTTTCTACCATCTTTCGAAGCATAAATGGTGTCACCACGACAAATCTGACCTTGATATACACGGAAGTAAGTTAACTGCCCGAATTTTCCAGCCTATAAAACATATCAACACTATATCAGTATTCACATTTCTAAATTATACTGTGATGAAAAAAAGTTTCGAAGAAAAAAAAGCAGGAATTTACAGTAAATTAGAAAATAACGTTAAGAAATTCAGTAAACTTGTCCAAAAACGTAGAGAATTTAACCTCTAGTTTAAATGCAAGACCAACAAACGGCTGATTGTTGCTACGTTCCGGATTCAGTACAATTTCTTCCTCTTTCCCAGTTCTAAAATATTAAAGATCTTCCGGTAAATAACTTGACAATTAAATATTTAAAAAAGAAAGAAGTACATCAAAAAAATTATGGATCATAGGAAATTCAAATAAGAGTAAATATAAAAGCTAAAAGCTTGAAAGTTATAATTTTAATTTCATTTTTCTAAATCTTACAAAATTTCGATATTTGAAATTTCACAAATACTTACGTTTTGTTTAATACTGAAGCTCGATTCACCACTTCCGATGGATTAGGCAAATACTGAACAACACCATCAATTACTGCTTGAACGCCTTTATTTTTTAAAGCACTGCCCATAAACATAGGCATAAAAGTTCTCTTGAGTACAGCACGGCGAACGGCTTCATGAATCTGACGTGGAGTTGGCGTAACGTTATCAAGCCATTGTTCCGCAATAAGATCATCGCTATTTGCAAGGTATTCTGTAATTTAATGATATGGTAGAACACTACTGAAATCATTTTGGTGACGAAATCAATCAGCTAACAACGTCTTATTTCTCTTATTTCACATCCGAAAGATCAAAAGATGAAAATCAAAGAACAACTGATAGAAAGTTGCATGTGTAACATTCTCTAAATTAAAAGAATTGTTGAATTCTTGCATATGAAAGGTGGACTGCAAATTTGTTTCACTTTATCAAACTCCCACCTTAAAGTACAAAGATGAAATGTGAAATTAAAAAGGCAAAAATTAAAAGATGAAAAAATAATTAGGCACAACTAAAAAATGATCGTTTGCCTATTAATTCTTGACGCATATCTTTTGCTTGCGATCGTAATTCAATTGGTATTTCATCCCTTCTTAATAAACTTCCATCAGAATCCTCGTTATACACCGCTTGCTCCTCGATGAGATCTATGATACCCTAAACTAATAAATAATCCACACTACAGCGAATATTGCATAATTTGAATCTTAAATAAATGAAATTATGCCTATTTTGAACTGGTCCAAAGACAACAATTAACCTTATAATTAACGATAGGCTTGACAAGATCGTATGCCGTGTTTGGGAAGCAATAATTATATGGCAGAAACATATGGATTCTACTTTGAAAACTCTACATGTTATATAAAAAGTCTACTGTACAAATAAACCTTCAAGTCACGTTCTTTTCCAATCGGAATTTGCAATAATGCTGCATTGTGTTTCAACTTTGTTCGCATATCGTTTAACGCTCTGTAACAAATCATAACGAATTAAAAGAGAACGCTTAAATGTCGAATATAACAATGAAGTACAATACTTGAATGGATTTGAACCGGTTCGATCCAGTTTGTTGACAAATGTAATAAATGGCACATTGTAGCGTTCTAATTGTCGGTTAACTGTGAATGTCTGACTTTGAACTCCTCCAACACCACAAAGTACTAATACAGCACCGTCCAGTACACGTAAAGCTCGCTCAACTTCCACCGTGAAATCAACATGTCCTAATTTTATATTAATAATTAAAAATACAACATACAATTTTTTGATCCAGAATTAGAGATAGCTAGTGTTAGCTAATGCAAGGTTTATAATTACACAAACAAAAATCAAAAACCTGGAGTGTCAATGATATTGATATTTACACCATTCCAATCAACATAAGTTGCAGCTGATTGAATAGTAATTCCTCTTTCTCTTTCTAAATCCATAAAATCCATTGTTGCTCCAACCTCATCTTTTCCTTTCACCTAATATAAGTTCACTATACTTTTTCATAATAAGAATAGTTTCTAATAAATTAACTGAAAAAAATTGATTAGGAAAATTAAATTGAAATGGAATAAAATTAGCAATTCATAAAGCGAAATGATCTAAATAACTGTACATCCTCGTTAAATGAATAAACGGTAAATTAATATAAATGAGTGCAAAAATTGTTAAGTATCAATTCATATTTTAATAAAAAATTATTCCATCGTGCTAAAAATTTTATTACTTTTAACACTTTTTTTGTTGCTCAGAAAACTTCATTGTTTCTTTTAGAAGAACAAGTTAGCACAACAAATTTTCAATTGAAACAGATCACATAACGAATAGATATTGGGAGAACAATGTGTTTTGGAAATGATCTGCTTTAGACTGTTTTATTATATTTCCCCACAGATTATTCATCCTATTACGCGTTATAATTTTAACAATATCTACTTTTCATCTTATTATGAATCAAAACATCTGTTCCTACAAGTTTCTATATTTGATATAATAATTCAAAAAAATTAAGTCTTTGACTGAAATTATACTTCGTGCATCTCTTTAATCCGACCGGCATAGTACAAAATTCTTTCTGTAACAGTAGTTTTTCCAGAATCAATATGAGCAGATATACCTGAAAATTTTTATGAACTGAATTGAAAAATTAAGAAATTGTGTCAATTATTGAACGTAAATAATTTCTTATGGTATATTTTTCTCACAATTTTTTTCTGAAAAAGTAAACTGTATGAAAATACAAACAACCTATATTTCGAATTTTTTCTAATGCTTTTATTCGACAGGCAGGAACAGGATCGGTTTGTGCTGTTACGAGATTCCTCCAATTTACAACAAGCTGCAAATACATGCAACAATACTAGTTTAGAGGAGGCAATTCTAAACAATTCGGCCATATAAACTACTTCCAGGTAAATCTAATTATTTGTTTTCATTATATATTTTTTTATTAGATTAAAACTGAACTCTTGTTTTATAGTTTCTAAAATAACACTAAGATCTACATAAAAATGTGAAGCAGCGACTTTTTCCCCATGAAATCATATAAAACAAATTAGAATTCATTAAAATAAATGATTAAATATCTGATCTTACTGATTTAATATCTAACGGGATATGCCTGCTTCGTCCTAGTACCATTATCAGTCGTCGCTTGCTTTTAATTCTCAATACAGCGTGTGTATGTTTGTGTGTGTGTGTTATATATCAGTTGCAATACCATTCAGCGAATCTGGAACAGTGCAAACGGAACCATAAACTCAGATATTTTACAAAACGTTTCTTTTCCCAAATTTAAAGCTGTACATTTCCACTATTTTTCCTTTTTTCTAATATATTATTAAAAGAAGATTCATATCTTTTAATGATCTCCCATATTAAATAAACGGATAATAAATATGCATACATTGTTGATAAAGCGACGTACTGCAAGCAAAAACTGCTTAGTAATGAACCATAAAAATTAAAAGTTTATCTTGAAAATGAATATACAGTACAATTTAATTCATCAAGCTTCCTATTATAAGATATGTCGAAAGGATATTTAATCACTTTCTGAATCTTCCTCAAATAATAAGCCACTTTTCTGAGAGTTTCATCGATGAAATCAATTAATCCTCGATAATACATGAGCTCTTTTTCAGTGTTCTGAAAGAGAGCTTTAACCAAATGACGCACTTCATCTGCTAGTAACCACTGTGCTAGAGGTCCTTTTCCATCACACCACCGATCATAAATGTTCTAAAATATCATGTTAATGAACTATTTTCGAATAGAACATATCGACTTTACCATTATATCAGTCCAACTTTGCCTATTTATTTATATATCTTTGTATACATATGAAAGACAATCAGAGCAAATGAAAAATACAAGCCTGCAAAGATGAGTCCAAGCAAAACAGTAATTCCTTGATGCGGAAATACGATGATTCTGCATACCTGTGGATAGAAGAATGGTTCATCTGTCCAGTCTTAAAAAATATTTTCTTAGTATTACATATCTTTTTCTCGTTAATAACGGAAATAGACATAATATACTAAAATGAAATCTAGATATTGCTATTGCCAATAATGAAATCAAAATCAATGTTGCTACTGCTGGAAAATTAAGTATGAAAATAACTTCTGGTACTTCTGGAATTTTAGATACCAACTAAAAAGTCAGGTTCGTCAGATATTAAATATTTCTTATAATGTTCTCCTATTTTCGTATAACTTAATAAATCAATGAATTCCAAAACATCACACTCTTTTTTTTTGTCTAACGAATTCCACTTTTTTCTATGATATAATAATCAAATAATCAAGGTAAAACAAAAATTTTTAAAAACTTACAATAAACAAAATCTCTGATCTTTCCAAAACTTTTCTTAATGCTATGGCAATTAGTTCAGCATCAGTTGCTCGAATATCTTCCGCAGATAACAGCATTTTGATAAGTGCATTGAAAAAAAAGAGATAACATTCCCAACACAGTTCGAATAAACTACTTCGGTTAGGACCTATAAGATTGGACTTCACTTCAAAAGAATTTTCTAAAATCTTAATTATTCAACAAAACAATTATTCAGCACTATTCAGTGCATAATCTTTTGAGCAGAATTTCTGCGATCATTAAAAGCTGATCATAAAACTCATACAAAAAGGATTTCCGGTTAAAGATAACACAACAAAACTAATACCTGCCAAAAATCAAAACAAATAATAAACTCACGTTTTTCCAAACTCCAGAAATTTGTTCCAAATGCATCATACATCCATCCAAGCATTTCGTGCATTTTTCGTACTGTGAAACGTCATCCAGATCAAAAAAACTGGAAAACTTCGTTTGTTTAACTGATAAGAATGAAAATAGAAAAATTATATCTTGTTTGTTACCAAAATGCGCTAACTTTTATCATTCGCCAAGAGAGTAGAAATCTGACGGCGGCACTGCAATAATTGCTTTTCCATTGACTCCGCAGCAATTTGTCGAAGATTCGGAATGAAATCCGCAAAAGAAATGAATAGATTTTTGACCTGTAAAAATTGTAGCTTTTAAGCGCATTTGTTTTTAAAGAATTCCAATGTTCTTCGGTCATATTTATTTTACTTAATTATTCGCAAATAACGAAGGTCGCAGCATATTAGAAACACATTAAATAGTAAATAAAACGACGAAGAACGCATCATAATTTCGGTTAAAAAAGGAATAACCAGAGAGGAGGTTCAAAAAGTTCGAAGTGGAAATGCAAAAATAAACAAACTGCAAATCCGACTTACGAAATGAAAAGAAGTAATAATATAACCTGCATGACATTGCGCATTTTTGGCAGTATTTCGACTGTTATAACCATTAACCGATGACAGATATAATAACAATTGTTATAAAATATTGCTAAAAGAAGATCCATATTTGCGTTTTCAAAATATTGAAAAGTTAAAGAAGAAGAATCCAAACTGGAAACCTCCACCCCAATGAATCAAATAATCACATCAAAGTAAATTGGAATAAATTATTTTACTAATATCGAGCTCATTTCTTTTTCAGTGGTAATTTCCCGCTTACCATCGTCGATATAAAAATCCTACAGTTAATTTGCAAAGATTTTTTTACCCAAATCCAAAATTAATTTGCTACCAATAATTAAATAGATGTCATTAATAAACTTCCTTCGAGATGACTGATGTTCGGTTAGGTCTAATTATGTTTGTATTAACGATAAGCAAGTTAGAACGAGTATCCGAGCAGTTCTATAATAGAATGATATCCAAAAAAGATTTTTAAAAATGAAGATTTAACCTGCTAAAACAGGAACTGAAGATATCTCGGAATCATGCTTTCGAGGTGAGGTCCATGAATAGAGTTCAACTATATTGCGAGCTGTTTGCAAAATTTTACCCATGGCTGAAGCAGAGTCGGCTTTCGCTGCATCATCCAATGTTCGCACTATTAAATCTGCTATCTCGATAGCTGTCTTACTAGAAAAGCACAACTGTGATCATCATATTAATGATTTCACAACAAATGCCAAACTTATTTCAATCCCTAAAATACACATCAATACAACCACTTAAGAATATATTCAGTCATATTTCAGGTCCAACATAATAATCAACACAAAGCGCGCAGCATTTTCTGCTCGACACAATAGAATTGAAACATAGTGTCAAGAGCAATTGTTACTAATGAACCCTACGTTCGACAAAAATGATGTTTACAAGAAAATAATTACAAAATATTTTTTGAGTAAAAACATTTAAAATATTTCATGACAAACAAATAACAAAAGTCTCACCTAACTTGACAGCTCACTAACTTCATCAATTTCGGATAATGGTCTTCATTTTCATCAGTTTTCTCTGGCTTGTGCAATCCAAGTTTAACAAATTCTTCAACAGTTTCATCTTCATCTGCGCCTGAACTACTCCCAACCTATAAGATAGTTTGAACCACTTGTACTGAAGGCAACTAAATTTTTCGTGCAAATCCGAAAATTGAATATGAATAAAGAACCGAAAATATGAATAATGTTCTTTATAGCATCCAACATTGTATTGGCTACTATTTATTTATGAAAATGATAAATTCCCGCCAAATAGTTTCTAATCCTCTCCTATCACTCTACTAATTAAAATGCAAAAATGTACTAAAACAAATTCTGTTAACGGCGCTTCAATAAGGGCGCGTGCTTCGCCAATAATTTTGTTGCATCGTCGATTGATGAATGTATCCTCGTAATTTTCAGCAAATTTCCGAAACGATTCAGTTGAATTTGTGAAAATCCTAGTTTCTGAAACATAAATGTTAAAATTAGTATATATCGTTTTAAATTTTGACCAGAATTAAGATTAAACAATGTGAAAGAATTAGAAACCTTCATCTCTTCCTCAAATTGATCTGTCGATACAAGAAGGGCTTCAAACGCAGGTATATCTTTTGATTCATATGGAATAGCTGGTGTAAGACATTCATGCACTAACAATTCGATGATTTCATTTGATATTTTATCACCAATCAGTTGAACCATGCTTTTTTCATTCACCTTCATCGCACCAAGATTTTTGCCTAAGTTTTTGAATAACTTCAGCATTGCACTGAAATTTAAGTACTTTAAATTCAATTTATCGAGAGTGTACTTACAAATATTATTTTGTTTTCCAATTAGCCATCGCATTCTCACAATAATTTAATTTGATGAACAATGAAATGAAAAGAATATATTCTAGAGTATTCTTTTGGCTAAACATAGACAACCGTGTTTTTAAATGGAAATTAAATTAAATTCTTAAAATCAAATATTATTAAATCGAAGCATTGCATATTATTAGCCTCAAGATTTTGATATAAGATTATATACAAAAGATATTCATGAATTCCTGAAATTATCCAAATTCAAGAAAAACTCTTTTCGAGTACTCACCAGAGAACTCTTTCTGGATCAGACAGCATCTTTTTTTCATCTTTACTGGTGTCTCCTTGCGTATGACATACTCATGCTCTATCAAAGAAGTACCCTCGCGATAAATAATAATTTCAGTAGGATCTTTTGCAGCGATTAACCTCTTACAAAAATGATGCATCAAGGCAGATGATAGTTTGCCAATCTTTGGATCGATTAGATTCAAAATATCCATTGCAGACAGCTTCTGAAGTAGCTTTTCATTCCTTATTATTTGTCTGAAGAAATTGGTGATATTAAAAATAAGTTCAAAGTTTATCACTTTTTCTGCAACTTATGCACGAAAGTCAGACATAAATTTAAATTATTACCAACTGGTAAGTGATATCAAACAACTACATAACTAAAATCTATGCCGAATCTATTTTATCATTCAGATATAATATCTCGACGACCCACTTATCTTTGCGAAAACATATTAGTATTTTGAATATTAGAATGTAAGCATGAAGTCAAAATTTGCGAAATGATTCATAAAATGCTTTATAGGTTTAAAATAGTTCCGCATGTTACAGTAGATCAAATTACAAGAAAATATACTTCGTTCAGAGCATTACAACTAGATGCCGTTAACCGCAAAATAACTTTGTTCTTGAGCTCTCGCAAAGAAAATATTTCATCCCAGAAAGTGTTCAACATGTACGTTAGACTTTGTCGCAGAGTCACAACTTCTGTCCTTAATGCTGGACCAATGCGCTCCAAGAATGTTTTATCAATAGTTTCATCATCCTGTAATTATTCAACCAAAATAGGTTAATATAAGAACATTCTTATATCGTATAGTTTCACAGCACAAAAACTCATCAAAGTTTGCTCAAAAATAAAAATATCTGTTAAAAACAATCGTCCTATTCTTACAATTAAATTACTTCAAATAATTCACTGAACCGATGAAAATAAAGGTAAAATCAAAAGGATATTACTAGAGACATGAATTAGCACAATTATCTGCTAATGATTGAATGAAACATCGTTTTATTAATGATTTATTATATTCTTTAAAACTATTTCAATATTATGCCTGAAATTTAAAATGTAAATCTCTTCTACTCTAACCAAAGAATTATATAAACCTAAGATATAGCATTAATAGTCCCCTACTAATTCAATACCCAAGAACCACCAAAAGATATAACTAAATTTCCTGTAAAATTATACCAGTAGGATATTCTTTAATTTTGCTTCTAACTTCACGAGCAATTGTGTGTTCACCAAAGGATTTTCTTCATTCGATGAAAACCATAATTGACATATCAGTGCTTCAATTTCTTCGAGAGAATGCATTCGCGATTTCCAACCTTTTATATATTCTAATCTTTCCAATTCTTTTTCTCAAAGGAAAGAAAATTTCGAAAGAAATAAAAAACTTCGTATTTCCAGGGATTAATTAGTAATATCGAGATCAACATAAAGCAAGATTACTATTCAATCCACTTTAGCAAATTAATAGATTGCTAGCTAAAAACTTAACAGCAATAACTTCATAGCAGATCATTTATATTTTTCATATGTTTTTCTATAATTTATGGTGCATTCGTTTTTTCCTAAACTTCTTTTGTTTTTCTATTTCTTAATTAATGATTGAGAGTTATTTCGACTCTATAAAGTTACATATTCATATGAGACAATTCAAATAACCAATCTAGCAACTAAACCTACATTGAGTTCAACTTCCTTCTCCATATTTTCTACGTTGCGAGTGATAGAATCTACTGAATAATTTACGGTATTACAAGTAGAACGAATGGTATCCATTAATTTACTGGTTGTGACCAAATCAGGAATGAATTCCACATACTTCTTGTTTATTTCTGACGCAATATCAGTCATTGCTGAAATAAATTATATCAACAACAAATAATAATATAAAGCAGCAATAAAATAACAGCTCAGATAATATCATAAAAAGCACCGAAAATATTTCTAAAATACAACTGCAATATATATAAACAAATTAAAATTTGTCAGACGATTTACCAGAAGCTATTAGACGCTCTAAAGATGATATTTCTCGTCCAATACTATCTCTCTTATCATCATCAACATCTTGTAACGACGATATACGTTTTTCAGACGTTCGTAAAGTCTTTGCCATGGTTCTTACTATAAAAATTGACAAATCATACATGAGAAAGGAAGTTATTGGTAAAACATACTTCTCGTTCAACGCTATCTTTGCTATCAATATCGAAATTTCATGCTGATAACATACGTTTCAATAATACATCTTAGATACTGATGATAATAAAGTCTTAAAATAAAAAAGATTTTGTCATAATTATGCATTTGAGATATTTCAATCGTGAATGTTTTACACAATCATTCTCTAAGGTCATAGATGATGAACGATAAAAAATGATTGCACATTTTTGCACAAACTTTATTTATTCAATCTAATTTTATCTAATCTTATTCATTAACCTGATAACTTTTTCTCACTAAACTATGTGACAGAAAATATTGCGGTAATACAAATCTAAATATGGCCATATCGACTCGCATAAATTAATTATTTGAACATGCTTGTACAGGGCATTTTCCTAGCTTATGTGCAGATCTGATTGTAAAGGTTTAAATTTAAATCTAACTACGATTTGCAGGCAAAAATCTATTAATCGGAATACGCTCTTACGGGACATTTCCTAGTTTACGTATGTGCAAACGTAATTGCAACGTTTAAATCTAAATCTACGTATGACTTTCAAATCCGAATTTGCTTCCACGTGAACAATTCATTTACGTGAAAATGTGATCGTATGTTTAAATCTACGGAAAATCAATTAACTCAAATACGCTTTACACATCATTTACGTCCAAAACGTGAACGTTTAAGAAACCGCCAAATTCTAAAATATCCAGATCTTTCCTCATCAAACGAGCGTTTCAGCCGCTTAATGACATACCTAATGTCTCAATGGTAATCGTTAACGGGAAGATGGGAGAGAGGACGAAACGATTGTGATAGAGTGCTCGTAGTTAGGCATGCAGCGATGCAGCTGCAGTGTGCAGCACACGCGTCGTAGCGATGCTGTCGATGCGACTGGCGATAGCGTAGCGTGCAAAGGATTGCTGCTGTATTGCGGTTGCGCGAGTAATCATGGTTGTAGTTGTTGTTGTTGTTGTTATTGTTGTTGAATTATTATAATAATTACTTTTATTAGATTAGAAATTTTAAAGAATTCTGCGAAATTTTATAAATTTTTTGAAATTCGAAATTTAAGCATATTTACTACTATTACAGATTGCTATTATTTTGTAGCAATTGTTATTTGTGCGATTTTCGCTTTCAATGATGCCTACAAGGAAAGCTCCCGACGAACGTTCCAGTCAATTTGGCAATGCTTCGTAAGTTCCAGCAGTATTTACCATTTTAACATGTTTTAACATATATCTAATAATATTGTAGCTCATTTACTTGATCAAATTCTAATAATCTTATCACTGTTAACATCCTAATTTTTTATCATCTGCAAAAAAGTTGTAGATTTGTGAAGATTGGAATTCGTCACATTTCATCTGGTATGAAAATAGCAACCGGATATCGAAAACTCCAAATAAACCAAGAAATTCTTATAGCATATTTATCAGCTAATTAGGCTAACTGATAGAATCATCGAAATCTGTAACTACGGTAAGATTAAGCAAAATTTGCATAAGGTTCAAGTATGGCGTACATTCTCCATGAAATTATATTGCGTTCTCGACATCTCACGTCATATATTCTGGATATCCCATATGCAGTCTTGTCATAATTTAAATGCAGTCGACCGGCATGCAGTTGTATCTTTGTTAATATCATTTTATATTCATTTATAGTGCTATCTTAGCATATATTTGCGCCACGACTTATTGGGATATCCATTTTCTTTCGACTCGATAATACTATTTGTTCTTTCTATTTAGGGTGAAAAAGATTGATACATCATGATATAATGACAAATATATGATTACAGAGTGTAGAATAATTTTAAGTATATTACAGCAAATTCTCATCAATTATTTTTGTCTTTTATTTTGTTTTTCAAATTTCTGTTCTTTTTAAAAGTGTTAAAATAATTCTTATTTTATCAGTTTTTATTTTATAGAAATGAACAAACAACCGATAACGGTCGAGCGTTACAGTGGACTAATGGGCTAGGATCATCAAATGCTTTCATTACGTTAGTTAGCGGTCCAACACCGAATCCGACAAGCGGTACAGAATCGGGAAATGTTTCAACGAATGTCTGGCATAGTAATGATGCTGGTGATGTAAATTTCGCTGATCAAAGTAATACACAACAATTGCTTGCCTCTACGGAAAAGGTCATCTCATTAATGATTTCTGCTATTTGTCAATAATAGCAATAATATTTGAGATGTCATGTTCGCTTTAATTTAGGTAACGCATAGAATATAATAATGCTTAAAAATTTTTTTCATGATACCAAGTAATCTATCTTTATAATTATTTTAAAAACAAAAACATTATTTTATCGTCATTTACATTCGTTCCATCCAGTCATTTTTTCATGAAGAGAATTACAAGCAGTACTTATTGAGGCTTATGATTTAGGTCAGAGAAAGCAAAATAAGGCCTACTCATTGTGTACAACTCATAAAATCTGAAGGGGAACATTGCTGTTTATTACCGTAATGTATAATGACCTTTTTATCTTAGAGACTTCAGGTTCAACGTAATTATGGTAATGCTGATGATAGTGCGGCTAACGCTCATAGCGAGCATGCTACAGTAACGGCAATGTCATTCAGTGACCATATTTACTCACCTTCAAATTTAATTACCACGACGTCTGAATCTTCTGTTAAGCCAGAATTAGGTATGTAATATTTTATGATTATTTATTGTACTAGTTGTATTTGAACATGACTAATATAATTCAGTAATTAGAAATTTTGTAACCGAAGTTCATTTTAAAAGTGAAATTTGAAACCTATTGCAGATGTTGTGGTCGTAGGCGGAAGTGCAAAATCACCGTCCGCTGTAGAAGATCGAGCGGCAAAAACAAGAAGTGAGCTTCTTATTGAAAGTTTGAATGATATGACAGAATGATGAGAAATGATAAAGAACTTGAGGCATGCAAATTATGTTATATAAAATAAAAAATTTGTATAGATGGAAATCTTCATACAACAGAAATGTCTAAAAATTAATCACATCATAGTTTTCTAGATTTTATAAAAATAATTTCAGTAACATGGACGGATGATCTGCGTGAAATTTTAATACAAGAAATGAAGAAGCGACCATGTTTGTGGGATCACAATCATCCAAAATATAGAGATTTACAGTATGCGGCAAGTGAAAGGAACGAAGTCATCGAATCTTTCTATCATCGAACGGGATTCGCTTTGAATGGTACTTTCGAAATGATTGTTAATATGAATACTGCAAGGATTTCTGAAACATTTCATACGCAAATTATTTGAAATACTGTGAAATGGATGATCTTGATATAGGCTGGCTTCATATTTTGAGAAGTTGTGCAGATATGAATAATATGGTTTACACATCAGAATTTGACAATTTTTGTTCTGTATTCTTTTCCATGATTACAGTAGTTAACAAAAAACAAAACGAAAGGGAAGAAAAACGTGCATGTCAGAATGATTGCAAAAATGTAAGGAATAACAGAAAAAGCCATTTCTAAGAATAATTAGCATAAGAATAGTATTTAGCGGATGACATAGCGAGACAGTGGAAGTCTTTGAGAGATCAGTATGTACGATTCATCAATAAAATCAGAAATATGGAACCTAATGATTGCCGATTTCCATCATTCAAATTTTCCGAAGAGTTAAAATTTCTGATGCCTTATAAGCAGTTGCCGCAATCTCGGTAAGATTATAAAGAAATTTCATTTATTTTTTTAGGAAATCTCATTGTTTCATAATTTGAGATAAGAAACGAATCATTATCGTACATTAGCAAAATATATATTTTTAACCGGAAAACATCGACGAAATAAGGAATAAGGAATGTTCCACGAATTTTTAACAAAATATAAATAATGTTCACGAATTCTTAACAAAATATAAATGTTTATGTTTGATCGACAGAGCTAACAGAGATCTTGAGTTAAACTTTTTTTTAGCACTATTCAAGTACTAAACTTTATTTCTTAATAAAATTTAGATACTGTATTATGATGAACGAAGAAAATGGCCTTCAAAATCTGAATGAGAATATTCCGTCGAAGGAATCGTGCTCTGAATTTTCAGTACCTGGCACTTCTACCACAAGTTTGCTACCACTCCGCCGTAAAAGAAAACATGGCAGGTCATCGGAATACAAAATTCAAAAGATGTTGATTCAAAAACACACGATAGGGAAGACAGTTGTTTCTCTAGGATGGATGAATTCGATCATTTTGGTTTGTGATTTCATTGATTTCGTAAGAGAACATTTTTTTACAATGGAATTCGTATTTTCTAAAACACATGCTGAAATTATTACTATGGTTGAGAAGTTATTCATTTCCATGCATTATGACTGAATCGATCATAAGTGATACTCCAATAAAGGTATATAATATCGGCCATTAAATTATATTGTTAATCTTAATCTACTAGTCAGTAAATATTTTTCGACAAATCATTTTAATTCGAGTATTTTTAAATTCTGAACAAATATAACAATTAATAACGATTTGTAGGATTATCAATTGCCGATTATATTCGAGGAATTGCAAAACTCGATGAAAAAGCAGCGGTATGGATAAGAGGTGAAATTTGGACGCTATTAACGAAGTGTCGGATGAAAGCACTAGAGGGATGCAGTGGAAACGGTACCAGTTAATATTTTAAGAGACAAAGAAGGATTGACACTAGGTACAAAAACTGTATTCATTTGAATGTTGAAAGAAATTAATTGTAATTTACGTGGAATTCTGTGTTATTGCAAACTAATTGTATTCTTCTTGGAAGCTCTCAACTACATCCTAATAATTAATTATAATGATATCAATTCTAGTACTTATAGTTTAGGTTGTCATTCCATAGGACGTGGTATCATCTGGTAACAGCTGTTTAGTCATTTTTCATGGATTTTCGCGAGATTATATAATACCGCATGACGAATAATGGATTAGACAATACAGAAAAAGTGTTCGTTCTCTGACAGTTAATTTCGCTATCTACAATCTTTTTTCATTCCAAAACATTGTAATTTGAAATTGTTATAAATTATTAATTATGTATGGTATTATCTTTATTGTAAATTGTGCCAATGTTGAAATATTTATTAAGTGCATATTTTTTACGAGTATGGGCTGTCAATCCTTTCTCATAGCTTTTTCCTTCAGCAAGAACAAATTCTGAGATATTCATCAGTTTCCGTTGTTGGGTGCGATTAGAAGGTGATTGGTAAAATAGGTCAGTTGACAGAAGGATATGAAGGGCCAATTGTCCTTTCGATTAGTATCTCTTAAACGTAGTAAATTTATGCATTTTTCATTGTGAATGACAAATAGTGCCTCACAAATTTTTATTTTAGAAATAAAATATTGAATTTTCTAGTGTTGACATTTTGTTGGCAATGCAAACAGGACAACGATATGTTTTCTTTGCGGTTATTTACTTAAGTGATCAAAACGTGGATATTATTTCTAAACATGATCACGCTAAAACTGCTACAAAGTAATCACTATTCTTTTCCACATATGTTACTGTTTCAGTAATCTGTTTCTCAGATTTTATCCATCAGTGCTAAGTAATTGATTCTCTAATTAATATATCAAACATTAATAGCTGAGTTTTCAAGAACGAATACTGGATGTAAAGTAGTTACGGTCATAATAATTAAGGAAAATTTTTGGATAAGGAAAAGATTTTCTCCGTATTTCTTAATTTGATATCGAAATGCATATGCTTATCAATTATTAGCATCATAGTTAAATATGATGGACAAACAAACAGAAAACATAGATGAGATTCACAATTGTAAACGGTAATTGTTTTTACGGATAAGTTACAGTCGTTCTCACCATGTAGAGTGATAGATTGCAATTAATTTTTCAGGAATAAGGTAACAAGTTATAGTCATGCTTATCTTATGAAGTGATAGGTTAAGATCGTTTCATACCGCATGAAATAATAAATTACGGTCATTTATGGTAATATAATATGATGTGCTGTGGTTACTCTTAACGATCATATGAAAAAAAAAACGAAAAAGAGTGATCGCAATATGAATTGCTGATCGATGAATCAATTAATTTGTAACAGGAGAACAGTCATAGTATTTTGCAAAGGGATGATATTGCAAGATATGGAAGTTCTATTAGCTGCCTATAAAATCATTGTAAATTGTTAATAACTGACTGTAGCGTGCAGCATGCAGTCAGGCATGCTACTGCTGAAATCTAACATGCCAATTGTAAAATACTTTCTAGAGAAAACGATCCCTCAACCTCACTTTCTACATACATCTTCTATTTCTTCTCATCTTACATTATTTTTCCTTTATGTCTATATGTATTATCTGTCTCTGTATGTGTATGTGTGTGTCCATGTATGTCTGTGTATATGGTATATATTTGTATATACGTGTGTGTGTGTGTGTGTGTGTGTGTGTGTGTGTGTGTGTGCGTGTGTGTGTGTGTGTGTGTGTGTGTGTGTGTGTGTGTGTGTGTGTGTGTGTGTGTGTGTGTGTGTGTGTGTGTGTGTGTGTGTGTGTGTGTGTGTGTGTGTGTGTGTGTGTGTGTGTGTGTGTGTGTGTGTGTGTAGTTCTATGTGCACACCCCATGCTTCCGGAGAGGAGGGCGTAAGGAATCGATCGTATCCCAGAAGGAGGGAAGGGGTATGTTGGTTCGGTGCATTTGGCATTCATTGACAATTTTTGGTTCATAGAGCTACCGCGTTAGATAATGGAAGGATGAGCTATTCTACGCCTGGATCCCAGCCCGCACCGTTCCGGAAGTACTAATAGCAGACGAGTCCTATAATAATCATTTATGTTCCGTATTATTAATAATCTTCTTGTTATTTTGTTTTTCGAGAAGTTGCGGAAAGAAAATCAGTTAGGAATGTCGTACAAACGATCAATCCTGACAAATTGATTCGACCGATAAAACACATTTCGCGGATTGTCTAATCGGACAGGGTATTATTCACAGTAGATGTGCATTCTTTCATACCCCGTCTATCAAGATATCTTATACTACAATTTTTCTTTTTCATTCTCTGTATCTTAAGATATATCATTGTATAATTTTTTTCAATACCCTGCTTCGCAAAATATCTCGTAATATGGCTTTCCCATTCATACACCGTCTATCAAGATATCTCATGCTACAACTTTTCTTTTATATCCTGTCTATCAGAACATCTTATATTATAATTTTCTGCTAAGATTTCCTCATAGATTATTCTTTTATTTCATTAGTTATCCCTGTCGATTTCATTTTTTTGATTACCGTTATTAATTGTCTTTTATTACTCATCGTTATCATTTAACTAAATTAATATGATGATCATTATCAGTTAATTCTATAACGTTTTATGATCAATTCTTTCCAATTCTAAAGTGTAATTAATTATTCTTTGTTTTTTTATTAACATAACTATTATTATTATTATTACTATAATCTTATTAGTTTGATCATTATCAATTAATCATTTTTGTCGCATTATCAACATGATACTAACAGTATTATTACGAAAATTATCGGTTCTATTCAATGCTAAGGTACAACGATTTTTTCTTATCTTCATTTTTGTTAATATATAGTAACAGATATTTGTCATTATTCTCAGCAAATTGTTATGATTACAGTTTAATCAAACAGTGAATGAATCAGAATAGTTATTAAACAGGTTGAATTCATAACAGGTGTTAATGTCCGTATCTATCGTTGCACACATCTCACTGATGAACATAAAATAAATTATGTGCCTTTCATTTCTATTGTTTCTAGGATATCTATATAATTTCTAGTAAAATTATTTCACTTTCTTATCATTTTCTTAATATTATTTCACTTCCTTGTCGTTGCCAAATATTTATCATTGTTCATTTATTGATTAAAATTTCGTTAGGTGTTATCAATCATTTATTTAATCCATGTTTTATACGTTATTCTAAACTGCGTTGATCACCACCTTTTCACGATTAAATTTTTTTATGCATTTTCACGATTAAATATGTACTGGATCATTTAGTTGATCATCTACTTGCTGATATCTTTGTGTCCCAAGTGGTGAGTTTGAAAGCCACTAATTTTTGAACACCAAATTCAAAATGAAACATTATTCTACATCCATGAACGAATTATTTTAGATTCATGGAGTGTACCATACTTAAAATAATAAGAATTTTAATTTTCTTGCTCCTTTTTTCCTTTCGTAAATTTTATTATTTGATTGGTTAATCGATAATCATGTTTAAATGAAGGCAAATTTAATACTTAGTGGTTTTTTTCCTTTAATTATTGGTCGAATTGATTGATTATTTTTCTAATTGGTTTGATTCATTACTGCAGGCAAAGGAAAACTTATCATTATTTGAAGAAAATATATCATTGGGAAAAAATGAAATGTAAGAAAATAGCTGAGTAGTTCATCAATTTTTCATTCATTGATCAGTCGATACTTACTGATAACGTATTGTATTGGAGAAATTACCCTAAATTTTTGAAATATTAAGCGTAAACATCAATCATTTCATAACTCGCGTGTTTATGAGTTGATCGTTGTTCTTTTTTTCATTTATTATAGAAATTCCAAAGTTGTTGCAAAAATTTCAGCTTATAATGAGTTGATTCCAATAACTGATAAATTATCGATAAAGTCAGTAAACGTATGGCAGCAGCAAGTTCAACGCAGCCATCGTTATATCAGCATTATTTCGCGGGACATCTTTCAACTAATTCTGCGATTACCGTAAACAACGTAGCAGACTTGAATTCAAAAGTATTTCATTTTTTTGGTAATTACTATAAACGTAGAAATTGCTGATATTATCTTATTTGATAAAAGTAATCCGAAAAGAAATAAATATAGGAACGGATTACTGCTGAATTATCACTTTTCGAATTTATTTTTAGAGTTATCTATAATGATATCTCAAAATTTAATGACGATAATTCCCATCTTTTTTCCGGTAAATTGAAGACCTAAAATGAAATCATATGAGAATGATTCAATTTTGCACCAAAAAAATTCATTAAAATTCGGTTGTAGGCGAAAAGCACTGCTTGGAGCAGTTCGATCTCTGGACAACAACTTGATGAAGATTCCGGGATGAACGTAAGGTAGGATATGATTTGTATTACAAGAAGTTTATGCCTCTTATTCATTCACTTTTTCTTCTTTTTTCTTTATTTTAATTAGACTAAATATAAATCAAATTTGATTCTAAAATTTATGTTCAGTAAAGGATAATTTTGTGTTTCCTGTATAAATTAAACAAAAACCTTTTTTTATTTTCTATAGCCAGTGATCCAGACAAATCTTTGGAAAAAGTGGATAGGAATTAACAAAAGCTAATTGTACTCCTTTTTATACTTTTTTTGCTTTGAGCGAAAAAAGCGAAAAAAAAGGATTAATGCGGATTATTTCCACATGAAATGATTTAGATGAATTAGCGGAAAGGGATCATTTTCGTAAATCGTAATTCTTTCCAATGTATCATCTAATTAGTGCATATTATTTGGTGTCTATTTCTTTTATTGGTCAGAAATAACAAAACCTTAAATTTATATACTGAGGTGAAGTAAATATTCATTTCACCGTTGCTATATGATCAGATTTTATCTGGTCTCAAAATATTCCTGTAATCCAAACTTAAACTTTTTTTTCTTTGGAAATAATTGCTTAATATATTACGAAACATAAAAACTTTTATTGAACAGCTGACATATTCATCTTTTCAGAAGAATTTCGGAAGTAATTCCCGTTATCGTTTTATTATTTTGTTTTAAATAATTAATAGGTTTTCTTTAATTTCTGTTACTTATTTTTATAAATGAATGTGTTCGTACATTGTGTTAATTATGCTGTGTTTATAGCAGTAGAATACTCAACAGGGAAATCACTGTTTGAAGGATTGATAACTTTCCTTATCTATGAGATAGAAATAAATAGTTCAACTGTATAGGATTTTTGTTAAAGAAATGGAAGGAGTGAAGGCGGTTCGTGGACGAGCGATCTGGCTGCTACAAGTTTCATGTCATCAACAACGGATGGTCAAAACAATTGTTGTTCAGTTAACAATTACGGTGGATGGAATAGTGATTACATATCCAATTCTGATCGTTATATCTCTCAAAACACCTCACAGCAAATGATTCCTGCATCAAAAGTATTGTTTCAAGCTTAAAGCGTATTATTTGATGTTTGCGAAATTCTATACTTATTTAATCTCGAAACGATAATATTAGCAAAGCAAAACAAAAGTTGTAAATGCCCAAAATCATTGAGGAACTTATATGATTAACAGGAAGAAGTTGATGAATATAATACAAAAATTATTTTTTAATCTTTCTAAAAACATGAAAAACCACTTTTTTTATTTTTAGGGACGAAAATCAGAAATGGGAACTATATCGTCTGCGGGGAATTCAGAAACACATCCAGTGAATCCACGATATAGTGATTCACAGGGATCTTCCAGTTCACAAGCTTTACTTCAGTCGGACTGTGGTAAGCTAGCAGAAAAGAATTGCATTTATCAAATTCTGGTATAAGATAAAATAAATATTGAAAATTGAATCTTCGTAATTATTCAAATATCGAAGCAGAAAACATTTGTATCAAAATTTTTTGTTTAAAATATGACCCATGAAGACAATTTCTTGTTTGTAGGTGTATAATATTTGTTCAGAGGTCAAGCAGTCTTTGTATATTTACCATACATAACTTTACTGATGGAAATTTCTATATACATGAATATAAAACATTATGAATATGTACTTTTTCAGAATCTCATCCTCGACCTACAAGTAGTCGAAAGAGACATGCAGGTAAGATGATTTTTTTCTTTTCTTCTCTCTAGGTACAGTGTCAGTTATTGTGATTGTTTTAGCAGTTTATGTATTGCATAACTAGGAAATGGAGAGGTGGAGAGGACAATCTGGAGTGGTGGAGAGGTATTACCTGAAAATAATGCCTATACATGTTCATTTATGCATGTATGTATGCACAACTAGCCCAATGCTTTCGTTTGGGAATAATAACATCTGCTTAGAAAATGGGGAATGTCACATCGGGTAAACAACATCTTAGACCTCACATCCTTAGTTTTCTCATCAGAACTACTTCTTTACCAAGTTTGCTCACCAATCGATTGTGCTGAAATGACTTAGTTAATTGATCTATCTTCTTGAATAGTCCATGTGCTGCTTATTCCTCATCAATTACTAACTGTTATATTTATCGTTAACTTGCTATTCATTTATGCTACTAATATCTCTTTGTTGCGACATTATGCAGAGAGCCTCATCAAATGTGAGTGATAATGAGATTGAACATTCTGATAATAAATTATCGAGTTGTTCAGATACTTATCAACTCAAGCCTTCTATCAGTAGTTCTGATTTGAAAACATCTAAACGACCACAAAAAGTTTGCTTCCACGTTCGTATCCAATGTCATTACCGAGTGAGTTATATTACGTATTAGATAAAACTTGAAAGATATTTATGCTGCAAAGCAGCGTGTTGAAGAATGCGTTAGAAATTTTCAGTGGAACTTATAAACAAAGCTTACAGGTTAAGGTTAATTTAATATATTATAGGCTTTATAATAATTATTTTGAGTATTTCATTTTCAACAATTATAGCTGGTGAAACGTTGTCCGCCGCTCAATTTGGACCGTTGAATTGTCGTGTTGATAATTCGTTGTTGGTTTTGACGAAAAAGTTCATGCAACTGCAACCTCAAGCAAATGAAGATGGGGTGAGTTTTTCCTTTTATATATCTCGCTTTGAATTTTATGATAATCAATTTTTGATACTTTCTTCAAGAATGTTTTTTGCTTTACTAAAATAAATATATTTCTATTTCACTGTTACGGCTTAATCATACATTTCAAAATAGAGCATTATTATGGAAACTGCTCGATTTGGCTAATATGGAAATAATTTCATACCATAGTTATGCGCATTTTTTGTATCTTACTTGAAGTTATTGAATTTGAACGAAGCAGCTATGCGATTGGGCGTGCAGAAGCGACGTCTTTATGATATAACGAATGTGTTGGAAGGGATTGACATGATTGAAAAAATGGGAAAAACAGCATACGGTGGAAGTAAGTATTTTATTGATTTGAAGTACATATATTTTATTTTCTCTTCACTGTGATGTGATAAAATATGGGCAAGGCAGATATCATAATGATGGTATTTTATTAGAATTAATGAACGAATGATAAAACCACCGCTGAATGATTTTTATTGTATTTTGAATATAAAATTATGATGACGTTTTTGGGAATTGTATTTATTCCTTATATGTGAAAGAATGCTCATTCTCTCCATTCAAAACTAACTTGTAATATATAAATCTGAAGGACTCTAAAGTTATGAAATGTCAAAGATGAATGTTTACACAAGTGATGCTGTGGTAATATATACTATTTCCATCATTTTTAAATTGCTTGCTTAGAGATATGAGTTTCAGAAGCAATGATGAAATTGGTTCACGTGGCATTGAAGCACAAAGGCTTAAGGAAGAGATTAAGAGTTTGGATAAATATGAGCAGTCACTAGATGAATTGATCACAAGTATTGAAAATGCACTAAAATTAGCCAAAGAAGATCCGACCGATCGAGTCTACAGGTATATGTAAGAGCATCAATATTACTGTCATGCGGCACAGACTTTAAACATCATCAGAAAAACATATTTTTTTCGCCCTCCCCTTTCCCCTCCAAGTGTTAAATCAGCTTAATTTCGTTCTTTATTCTTAAATTATTGCATATTTTCGAATATGTTTTATCAATCCATTGCAGTTATGTGAAATACGCAGATCTTCGAATGTTGCCGGGAATGTCTGATCAAACATTGATAGCAGTCAAAGCCCCTAAAGATTCGTACTCATCTATCGATGTAACAGATCCAGTGGAAACAGGAGTACATTTTTTTGTAATATGAAATTTTCGAAACTTCAATGAACTACATATGCGTTTCATATTTTAGCTGTTATCAGTTAGTTTAATACACGATTTTTGTAGAAGTTCGAAATAATGATCAGGAACTCCCAAAAGGAACCGTTAGAGGCATACCTTTGTCCACATCTCTCGCCTAAAAATCAGCAACTTCAAGTAATTTTATCATTCTTATTTATTCCATTTTCAATCTGGCTAAAAAGATTCCTGTCGTTCAAGCGTCTCATAATAAAAAGTGCTTGTCTTGGATTTAAAAGAAATACTTCTAATTTTTTCAGGACATATTGAAATAAAAAATAAATAATCAAATTTTATTATTCTTACAACTGATAATCACTGGGATCAAAAATGATATCACCATATCTTTAATATTCATAAATTTGAATCAAAAACAAGTTTTAAATTTTTATTAAATTTTATATTCAGAAAGAAACTATTTTATTGCAAAATTTTCATTATTTATAATATTAGTTTGTTTTATTTGGGACATGCTTTTTAATTTCATTTCCGTTACCGCTGAATATATCAGGATAAATGATCGATGAATTCTTCGTACAGAGTTATTTATTGAGAAATCATTACTGCTTCATCAGAAACAGTTGTACTTCTATATTCATAAATTTCATCAGTATGTCTTTTTCAGAAAGAAGAATCACATGACGCTTTGGTACAAGAAGATCAATCTAACTGGTCCGAACAATCGAGAAACGATGTATTTCAAGAAATCAGTGGAGATGTACAAGAACAAGTGCCAATTCCAGGACGTAAACTTATAAATTTTTTCTTCAATGTATTTAAAAAGTGATATGTAGTTTTTTTCTTTAAATGTAGTTTTATGATAGTTTTTTGACTGTATTTAGATTTTGAATGTTGTTTTTCAGCCAGTAACATTAATAACGCCAATATTTTGCCCGTTAATACAATGAGCACTTTCTACACTCCATCAAACTTGCATACCTCTCCATTGAAAATGGTCGTTGAAGGTCCTTCTCAACAAGCAGGTAAATTATGCATTATTCATGCTTCGGTTTTTTGGGATCAGTCTGTGGTTAGTTAATAGCGTTTTATTGTGTTGACGCTTTACGTTTCCGTATAGAAAGGGATGAAAATATTCATATCTCTGTTGTGTATCTTTATTTTCTTTTCTATGCAATAACTTTGCATCCTAGTAACATTTTGAATCGATTGTAAAATTAGTGAATTACTCTTTTATTCTTTTTTTTTGAGAACTAATTAATATTCTCTTTGTATTTTATTCATTATACTCTTGTCTTTAGTACTTTTACGTTTCTATATTGAGAATTAATTTTGTTACTTCCATAACTCTTTTTTCACAAATGTTTTTATAGTTTCAAGTTCGAATACCGAGAATACAACGACAAATTCGTATGGTTTGCTAAGTTTGGATCCGGTGGATGAAAGTGAACCGTATATGTATAGTATTAGTGAGCAGGAATCAATTCAAACTTTGTACGATTGGCCGTAATTCATTCATTATATATCGCTTCTTTAAATGTGATCTCTTTACTGTGCATCCTTGTTTACTTTACATGAACGATTTAAACTCTTTGATCTTTTTCTGAACCGATTGAAAATAATATTTTATCTGAAAATGTTTATTGGATGAGAGAGAGAGAGAGAGGACGACAAAGATTAGCACTACGGATGCTATTTGGAAGTAGTTAAAGAAATAAAATTTATTATGCATATTAAGTGTTTGATAAGTGTGCAAGCAATTATTACAATAATAAGTTACTGTGCAATTATCGTGTTAGTAACAATATAGGCATGAAATTATTATGTCGAATGTTATGTTATGTATCATCTTTTTTGTAATTTTAATCATTTCAGTGTTTATTTGTTTAGCAAATGATCCTTAGAAAGAATTGATATTTTTGAAAAGACAGTAAAATAATTTCGAATTCCAGAAAATAAAAAAAACCATTCCCTATTATAATAAGTTATTTTACCTTTTATTCTTATTGTTATGTGAGTAGTAGATATGCGTATGTGTGTATGAGCGGTTTGTACTGTTTTTTCATTTTTGAATTTATTTAAATTGTATTATGAAGTCCTCAAAATGCGTTTTCCTTCCTTTCATTTCTTTTTCTTCAGCTTTTTTTCTTTCATTTCTGATTAGTAATACGTTTTCTTGTGGTCGGAATTTGGTAGTGGTTTTTTTCTTCGTCGTTTCTTTTCTTTGGTTCTGAATTGTCGAAAAATGTATAGCAGGGTTATCAGCGAGACATTCTATATATCCTTTTAAATATTTTATATATCCTTTTTAAATATTTGGTTGAACCTTTTGCCTCCCATATATCATGCATATTAGTTCTTATATAAAATGTAACTGCGTTTTTATAGGATTTCATTGAAGGACACTTGGATTCAGTGGACATCTCAATTTCTTCTTCTCCAATATCTTTCCTGAAATTATTCTTTCGTATATGAAATTTATTAAAATTTAGATGAAAATAGAGAAAGAATGACTGAAAGAAACTTGAAAGTGAATTTTTAGTAGTAATGGTAGATAAAGATGAGATTTGGTATCTCTTATGGGATCACATAGATTGAGGTTTTTCATACATTCTATCAAAATGATGAAATTTCATCATTCTGATAAATAATATCTAGGCCAAATTTAAAATTTCGTAAGTAGGAAAAAAATCGATCATCTATTATTATTTCTAAATTTTTTTTGCCATTGTATATAAACAAGAAATTATCTATTTTCTCGATTCCTATTGTTTATTTTTTTCAAATTTTATCCCTTTTATGGTTTACTTATGTGAAACTTGCGCGTTCCGAAATTTCAGTTACTGTTATTGCGATTTATTTGCAAATTTTATTTACTTTTAGGAATTTTACTTTTTTTTTTGAATAAACCGTTGTCAATTTGCACTATGATATTCCAATATTTCTTAATAAGCATATTTTGTGAGTTAGTCATGTCAATTCATCTTTTTACAAAACCAGAATGGTATATGGAATTAAAATGGTCGAAGAAAGATTAATGGAAGAAAAAGAAAGTAATTTAACAGAAAATTAAAAAAATTAAGGAAGAAATTTTTGTGGAAAGAAAAATGAAATTGAAAAATAGATTGAGTCAGAGATGTAAGTCTTCCCGTTGATCGATTGTTAGCACAACTGCTTCTAGTAGATTATATTAATTCTAAAAGTATTATTCGAAAGGAGAAATCCTTTTAAAAATTTGTTATCGAATTTATATCGCTTTGATTAAATAATTTCTGTTTAGGACTATTAAATAAATTAGTAGAAATAAAAAAATTCGTTTCAATTTATTTTTTTTCTCGAAAAAGGGTCTATTTTTATTTATTTATAGTTAAATGAACGAGAAAAAGAAAAATTTTAAGAGTTATATCCATTTATACGTTTCATTTCAGGATTTGCTAATTTAAAATCAAAATTTGGCATATTTTGCTATTACAATATATAATTTTTTTAATTTGATTTAAAGATGTTTTTTTCTTCATAATACTGCAAAATGTTGTGTTAAAATGAAAAATTTCATTATTTCGGTATTATTTACAATCAGTATATTATGATAGTAAGTAATAATGATAAATGAAAAATGGACAAAAAGAATTAAACTTTTAGATAAATATATTTTCTTTTGTTAAACTTTAATTTAATGATAGATAGATGAATATTGTCGAATTCTTTTTAAAAAATTTTCTTTTCTCATAGATAAGATTTTATCATTTTCATTTGCAGATGGTCTACTATATCTTATTTTCTTTTTTGTCATTTGAAATTATATTATTATTGGTCGGTAATATCGTCTTTGAAGTTTGTTTTACATGAAATAAAGGAAAAGAAATAAAAAAATATTAGAAATTGAGAATTAGGGAAAGGAAATTTTAGCATAATATTTCATATTTCATTTTATACTTAATTTTACTTATTTTTTGAAATCTTATCAAATTTAATTTTATTATTTTGCTTTATATAATTACTTAACTGTTAAGAAATAAAATCATTTTAGAGAAAAACAAATAAATAAAAACTTATTCTTCTAATAAAGAAAATAAATATCGCATATGAATCAATAATATAAATATAACAAACGAAGAAAGATAAAATGAATGTTCGTTTGTCCTTTAAAAAAATTTAAAAATGAATCATTTATGTAAATATTTAACAAAGCAACAAATATAAGTATCTAATAAATGCAAAATATTTATCAAAGTTTTGCGTATATATCATTCCTGATCTTTCTTTTCTCGCAAATTTCTAATAAAATAATTCCCTGATATATTACCTGAACATATCAAGAAGTAAGGTATAATATTACCTGAATCTATCAAGGATTTATTTACATAACCTAATTTTATCAGATTTCCCAAATCGTTTTTGAAATCATTTCAGTTTATCAATCTATTCGATCTTCTCTTTTTTTTTCAATTCTATGCAATGATTTCTTGATCGGAATATTATCCGGGCATGTTAGGAAGTCTGGTTTTCATGATTATACCGCCATTCTTTAATACATTTATGATACTTGTCGAAATCAAATTTAAAATTTTATAGATATCTTTTTTTCTTAAAATTGATTTGAATAAATAGGAAATTTTAGGAATGATTTAGCTGAGAATACAAATTAGTAAACAATTAAAAAATTGAAATAGGGAATGAAAATTCCTAATAAATTGCGAGTAAAGGCAATATATTAAATGACTGATTCCACTACTAATCAATTAATTCATTTATTAATTATTTTTTAATCTACTAATTTTCACTGATCCGTATTGCTGGCTTTTTTTGCATTAAAAGTAGTATAGATATGTCTGAAAAAGTATATTTGTAGCATAATTTCTCTTTTCAAAATTGAATTGACGAAAAAGAAATCAAAAATCAAAAATGAAAGAAACAAAAAGGAAAAAACTCTTTTTTCTTTAAAAATTAAATTCAATAAGCAAATCGATTTTTCAATGTTTGACTTTCAATAATATAAATTCATTTCCATTCGTTTCTTTTTAACGATTTTCATCAAGCATTTCTTTTAAAAAATAAAATAAAAAGTCATGTGAATTTGGTAAATTTTCTTTTATTGACAACGAAATGCTATATGAAGTTTATCGAATTTAATTTCATTTTTATTTTTCCATTTTTTTTCTTTGTTAATGTACAAATTTCGGAAACATAAAAAACATTTTGAAGGTTATTCCTACTTTTCTTCATCTCACCATTTATTCTACAATTTACGGTTAAAAAAGGGCTGATTAATGTAACGCGAAATTTGAACTGCCTTCAATTAAACTAAAACTAAAATTCAAATTGAAGTGAGCTGAGTTCGAATAAAATTTGAATAATATAAATTTTAATCAAATTGTTTCAATTCAAATTTACGCAGCAAATTATTTTTAATAAAATTTAAAAATTTTTTTTCATAATTATTTAATTTATTTTTATGATAAAAGAATCAACAACAACTGTTGAGGAGGCTGTGAATTTATGACTAAAAAAACAACAAACGCTTTTGAATGAGACTAAATTTCGATAATTTGAATTGAATTGCGATTTAATTGCTTTAATTTAAACTTAGAGCTCGTTGGAATTACGAAATGGTAAGAATTCAATTTATGTGTTAATGAACAAAAATCAAAAAAATTAAGGATTAGATGAATTGTGAAGGCGAAGGTTAAAGTTCATTTCATCCTTTGATCTCTTTACTATGAGGATCAACAATTATATTATTCACACAGACACACATATAATTAAATAAGGGACAAAAAAGAGATAGTAATCAGCTAATAATAAATTAACTTAAGATGGCTGATAGGTCTCTGTTTGAAATAAGTGCATCTCATGAAGTTAATATTAAGATTTCTTCTCTTTCCATCCATTCCTTCTCATCCTCCTCCTCATCCTTTTCAGTATTCCTTCTCCTCTTCCCGTACCTCCTTCTTTTCCTTTTCCTTCTGACATTCCTGCAAATAAACCTATGATTATTTTAAATCTCTTTTTCATTCGTGTTATTGTTTTCTGATAAAAAATACGGCACACAATTGTAATGTTATGAAAATTGTTATTCAAATTTCGTGGATCGACGTCTAGAAAGAATACTAGAAGAAAGATGAAGGTCAAGGTGAAGGTCAGGGTCATCTGCCGGCTATCGTTTTCCATTTAAGAGATGCTATTGTGCTATTTTACTCTTCTCATTTTATATTATCGTCACGAGTTGCGTTACTTTCCTTGAGTTTGAAGTCTTTTTGATTGGTTTTTTTTTCTATGATGAAATATAATGGAATGGCATTAGTATGGAAGTTGAAAGATTACCGAATTGTTCAAGCGAAATTTGACCTTTTAAATTATTTTCATAGCATTGATAGATAAGAAGCGGTAAATTTATGTTCGTATTGAGAATACTACAAATAAAATAATGGAAAAAAATAGTACAGGAAATATTTCGATTAATATTATGGCAGCTTAACCACACTTATACATTTTCGTTACTCTTACTTCAAATAGCGAATTCAATTATCCGTGCATTTGCATTATGATTACTCACACTTCGGCAAATTATCTATGCCTTTACGTTTTGATTACGTCAAATTGTGGCAGTTTAATTATCGTGTATTCATATTATTGTTTACTTCAAATTGTATACTTAATTGAAATAATAGTTATACTTTCGATAATTTTCCTCAAAATTGAGATTATTGAAATTTACTGCTGCACGACATCTTTTTAGAAAAAATGAATAATTATGCTATAAATCTATTAATTTTATATGATCGTTACATTAAATTTTTTTTCAGGTGAAACAGTTTAGCTTCAATACTGATATTCTGATATAATATTAACACGAATGATGTATTTCTTACCGATAATTTCATTATTATTCATTGGAGATACTGGGAAACCAATGCTTGTTGGACATCGAGCAGGTTATTCATTTTCAAATTCTTTTGTTAATTGTTAATATTTAATTTTGGGTTGTTATTCTTTTACTGATAAAAATGATAAATATTTTTATGTTTATTTTGGCAAAAGAAGGATAAAAGAATTCGAATATAATTTAGCAAAATGCCAAGTTAATTTTTAGAAAATGTTGAAAATTGAAGAGATTGTATCAATAGTATGAGAAAAATAGAATATGTCTCCTCATTAAGAAGCATTTTAAAGTTTTTCTAACGGGAAAAAAGTTGACAAATTTATGCTGTATGTAAATTGTAGAAATATTTCGGAAAATCTAATTATGATGAGAGTTTTAGCCATAATAATAATGGCAGAGCAAATCGTCATTTTTTATTTTTTATTTTTTTGTAAAATTATTGAAAATTGTTTAATATCAAGGCAGCTATTGATAAAATTTCTTTTAATAGATGCATTTGTTCATGTATATCTTAATTCGAAATTTAATTATTTTTAAATTAAATTTTTTCTACAGATAACCAATCTCTTCGATGTCACAATTGTCCAGCTAATAATCCAAATTGTTTCGATATATGCATTGGACGATACTGTTATAAGGTAGAATTTATCGCTGATGGTAAGTCAATTTATTTATTTTATTTAAATTCTAAAATGAATTGATGAAACTTTCTATTGTAATCAAATTCATGAAATATCGAATATTTATTGAATTGTCACAGATTAAAATAGATTAAAAGGTCTCGCATATTCAAAATAAACTTAAAACATCTATTTTGTAATACTTATTTTTTAATAAATATTTTTTTCGTATGAATTATCATATTCATGTCTTAGATATTATGCTTGATTTGAAGTTTTTCATCAATCTCTTTACATTACAACTTTTAGAATTTATCTTTTCAAAGATTATTTGTAGGATATACGACGGTGAAACGTGGTTGTTTGAATCAGACGGATAGTGGTATTCGAGTAGGTGCCTGTGAAGAAACACCATCTGATTTGCCAGGATCAGATTTTCCTGCTATCGATAGAATGTGTGTTTGTACATCCGATAAATGTAACATAGCTTCTACTATTCCTTCTACGATCATTAATTTAAGTATAGTTACATTATTCATATTTTATATTCTGCGATTGCAAATATTTGTTTCTTTCGACTAAAATATTAATAAACAAATTTGTGTATACTTTTGGATTCCTTTTGGATGCACATATTTCTTTACTAATATTTTTGTTTACTTGTACAATAAGAAATATTCTCTTGTGAAGAATTGTAGAGCTGTTTTTTTGCAATAGATTTAAAATTATTTCATAAATTATGCTATGTCATTATTTTTAGAACATAATATTTTTATCTTATGTAATTAATTTTACATTTTCCCGAATTTTAATTTCTATTTATTTACTACAAATCAATGAATGGAAGATCAACACATGAATAGCAAAATTTTTAACTTTAGGATTTTAATCAAATTTTATATATTTAAATGATTTCTTCTTTTATGTTTTGTATCATTTTGTTAGTGAAGAAATGTTTTTATTGAAGTAACTTCTGCTTGTCTCCTTCGTTTTAACAATTTTGTGATTGTTGTTTTAATTGATCTCCTCTTATTTTGTTTTTTCATTTTTTGATATCCGTTTTTTTATTGGATTTGATGAAAAAAATTGGTTTTTTAATCAAAGTTTCAAAACCAAGGTTTCTATTATTCTGAAATAACATCTTCTTAATGATAAAAGATAATTTTTCTTTTATTCCTTGGCCGTTCCATATTTTTTTATTTTATAGTTGTTCTACCACTTTAGAATTAATATCAGAAAATTATTTCCTCTTGAATTTTTGTTAATATTTCATTTGAGTTCACAATTCAGTCTTAAACATATTTCTTTGTTCACTCAGGTTTGCTTATCTTTTCAAAATGAATTCAAAGATTGCTCAAATATTTTTTGTTTCGATCATTACTTCTATTATTTACGTCATATTTTTTTAGCAATTTCAAAAAGCATCTTCTGGATTTTTCATTTTTATGTTTAATTATGATTTATTGAAGAATTGCTACATTTAATCAATACATTAAGCCTTTTTCAAATATTTTTAGCTTCATCATTAACCTTTTTTTAGCTTCATCATTAAGCTTCATCATTAGCCTTGAAGCTAGGTTTATATCCAGATATCTAAAAAAATCAGATATTCTTTAAGTGATTGATTTTATGCTGTAAACTGTTTTAATAATAATATTGTTTAAAATCATAGGCTCCAGTATCGATTAGACTGATTTGATTAAAGAACTTTCAGATTGATGGCTGGAATTATTTTAATCACTGAAGACAGAAAGAGAAAGAAAATGAAGGTCTGATTGTTTTAATTGAAGTCTGAGAAAATTTGTTGCAACACTTAGAATTTTGCAATGTTTTGCAACTGATTTTCATATTTGCTCTATTATATAACAAATTTAGTTAGTGAACAATAATAGCAATTATTAATCGTTTGTTAGACACAAAAATTGAAATAAATTTGTCAACTTATTTTCTTTGTTATATCTGATGTAATTGGGAAAAAAATGGAAATTTGAAGCCGAAAAAAATAAGGAACTTTGGAATCAAAGGAAAGAAATTAGGGAATTTGGAGCTAAAGAAAGATGGAAATTTGGAGCCAAGGATAAGTTAGTTTAAAACGCAGTAGACCCAAAGGCATTCGAGCAAAACGAAAACTTCGTACAAAAAAATGTAAAAGATATTAACTATGATTCGTATTTGAAAATTTGAACAACGATTTTGCCGAAAGGAAAACAAAAGATTTCTTTTTTTTGCTGAGACTGATACCAAAGATCGAAGATGAAATGGATGAAGTTGATTTGATGAATGTTCCTATATCTACTGCGAGGATATTTTCTATATCTATAGTAGATCAATTTCATTAACTCATAGAATTTCATAAATATTTGAATCATATCAATTTGATTATAGTTTTTTCATAATTCCTAGAATTCTTTCATAGCTTTGCAATTCATCATGATTCTTAAAAATTACTTCATAGTTTTACAGGTTACAATAATTCGAATTCTTTTGTAACTGCAAATTATTATGATTCTTAAGAATTCGTTCATTCATTTACAAATTATCATGATTCTTGCGAATTCTTTTACAGTTTTGCAAATTACTGTGATTTTAAAGATTTCTTTTAGAATTTCACAAACTACCGTGATTCTTATGAATTCTTTCATTTAATGAATCACTGATAACATTATTAAATATTAAAATATCATGCATAAATAATCATTTGAAAGAAAATTTCGCGCTATCAAATTTTAAATTATCCTATTTTTTTCGGTTAAATATTCGAATGTTCAAATCATTCAACTATGTCAAAAACAATATATGATGACGATTTTTCAGTTTATTGATGTTTTTCTAAAATGTATTCATCAACAGTTGCTCATCAATTTATATCAAAATGTCATGGATAATTTGAAACTTAAAAATTGTTTTTGCGTCACAATCATTTATTCAAATAAAATTTTTCGTTGCATCAGAATTTTCGAACTCTTGCATTATTTCGCCTGAAAAAATAGGATTGAGAAAAGTGGAAATATATCTTATCCAAATAATTACTCATCATTCATGTTAACATATCATCAATAATTTTAACTTGAAATTTTTGGCAATGATTATTTCACTTTAAGAAATCTTATTATTACAAATCTCTCAAGACTGGTAAATTAGCATACTATGAATAATTTTAAAAATGATTATGTTATTTAAATGAAGCTTCATTATTATGTTAAAAATTTCAAAGTTTTATATCACTTCGTTCGAGAAAGATATGATATTGAAAAGAGGGGATACATTATTTATCTTGAGAAGGATATGTTTCGAGAATGAAAAAAAAATGGTAAAATTCATATTTTGCATCTATCTAAAGCTATAACTATTTTGCTAAAATTCCATTGTTACTATTTATTGCTTCAAAAATTTATCTCATTATTATTATAATATATATATGTATGTATGTATATGTGTGTATGAAAGAAAGTTTGGTCTTTCGGAAGTGATGTAAAATTTTAAACTTTTGATGGGAACAACTGCTCTTTAATTTGCTTTCTTTTCTCCATTCGTTCTATCCTAAAAATTCTTCATTGTTCAGTAAAATTTATTCAGTTTTTAGCTTACTTATTTCAATTATTTCATCAATCATTCATATTTCGAATGAAACAAATGTAAACGGAATAATTAATTAAATTTAAATAATTTAGTTTCGTCAAAAATATTCTTTTAATTAGAAGAAGAAGAAGCATAAATAATGGATAAACTATATTATTGTTAAATGAAACAAGGAGATTAAAACATTTTCAATTCGTAACTTTTCCAATAATTATTATTACTACAAACTATCATTGCTATTACTACTACTACTACTACTACTACTACTACTACTACTACTACTACTACTACTACTACTACTACTACTACTGCTACTACTACTACTATTATTATTACTACTACTATTGCTATTACTACCACTACTATACCATTATTATTATTAGTGTTATTAATATTTATTAATTATTGTATCATTTTTGAATATTTCTGATCCATTTCTTCATGATATAAGTATTATTCAGATATTTTTAACATATTTGATTTATTTCTACTAATCAACCAAATTCCTGCATATTCAATTATTATTTAAATTTATAATTATTCGAAACGAAATTTTATTTTTTGCTAAAAAATTATTTTGCATACAATTACGAAATAATTATAAATTTTCTGCAATTGTATTCAATGCTTTTCATATCAATATTGCATATTCAACATTTACATACACTATTTTTGTTATTGCTTATATTATTTCTATTTATTAATACAATATTGGTACCTGGAATTAAGGGACAAAATTTGGAAAAATCAAGATCAGTTTGGGTAGAACAAGGTTTACTACTTGGTAAAATATATAAGTTAGCTGATACATATGTTCAAATATTTCGTGGTATACCGTATGCTGAAGCACCAATTGGTCCTTTACGGTTTAAGGTTAATAAGTTTTCTTTAATTGTATTTACAATGAATTATGTAAGAAAAAATTAGATAAATATTAAAGATTTATAGACAAAAAAGATTTATAACAAAGTATTTGAAATTTATATGATTAGTTCAATTCCTGAATTTTAATTCTTATATTTGAAATAATAATCTAAATTAAATATAATTTTTGAAAATCTTTCCATTTCTTCAAAATATACGAATTGAAGTAGTCATATAAATTTAATATATTTTCTCAACTCAGTTGCTATATTCTAATTCCTATATTTAAATTATTCATATAAATTCAATGTATTTCTTTTAAAACACTTTACTCTTCCACCAATTTCTCAGTCGAACTAAAATAATGAAATCATTTCTATAATTCAATGATCTGTTCACATCATCTTTCATTTGGATCATTCATCAAAAGAAAGATAATTTTTTTGTTTACTTCAAAGTTTTGCGCTGTTGAAAAATGAAAATAAAGCAGCAAATTCAAATGATGTATGATAACTACTGACAACTTTGAGAAGTGATTAAGCATGAAAGATTTTTCTAATATATCCCTAAGTGATAAAGCCATTATTGAAAGGATGATTGATAATGGCGATCGAAATATTTTGCTTTTATTATTTACCGAGTGATATTTGCCATCATTAATTATTCGAAGAGAACAATTGTTATTTGTTTATTTGCAAAACATTTTGTAAATATATCAATCAAAATATTCTTCATTAAGTAGAAAATAAAATTACATTGAAGGCAGTGGATAAGTTTTCGTAAATTATTTTAAGTAAATTATTAAAATAATTTACTTAAAATAAAAATTCATTTCGTTTTTTTCTGTCATTCCTTTTTTCCTGTGAACTGAGCTAATGGAAAATGAAATCAAATTATTAAAATAATTTGATTTTAATTTATTTAACCATTTTTCTTCGTCAAAAGAAGACTAAAAGTGAATGTAAATAAAAGCAAATTATTAAAATAATTTAATTTCAATTTATTTAAATTAAAAAATTTATTTCTTTTTCATTTTCCTATCAGAAATTAAAATAATAATTTAATTTTATTAGCGTCCGGTAAAACGAGCAAGATGGCATCAGGAATACGCTGCTTTGGATTATGGTGCTCCATGTTTACAATTCATGGAATTTCATAAAAATGACAAATTTGCCGGCTCAAATATGCAAAATGAAAGTGAAGATTGCCTATATCTTAATGTTTTCACACCATATGTAAGATACTATCTATCACTTCGAAATTTTAGTTACAAAATATAAATTAATTATCCTAACTTCAAAGAATTCTTCAATTCTATTTTTCTTCTCGTCGAAACTTCAGTTATTAATTTTTCCCAAAGTCATTTTCAGGAAAGTAAATTGTTGACGAAATAATATGAAACTTGGAAATTTAATTATTTGAAATTCATTATTTTTAGTTCTCCGATATATTTATTATAATTAATGAAAGCTATTTTTATTTGATAAATTCTCTGCATATCTTTAATCAGAAAAAAACAGCATGAAGTGAACTGATAATGATTTTTAGGATCCAGAGGAAGAATCAAAACTCTACCCAGTAGTTGTTTGGATTCATGGTGGATCATTTTTAGTCGGTTCAGGTGATACTGGCATTGACATGGAAGTAATCACTAAGCATTTCACATCTAATGGTGTTGCATTGGTGACGCTTAATTATCGTCTTGGTCTTTTAGGTATATTTATTATTTGTTTATTTATTAAAATTATGGAGAATTTTATTTATTGATAATAATTTAATTGATGAGAATAAAAGGAGAAATTTGATTAAATTAAAATTGCAATTTAATTTAAAAATAAGCAATAAACCATAAAATGATTTATTATTATGATGAATATATTTACAATTATTATATTGTCGATTTGTTGCTAGGATTCATAAATTATAAAAATAACGATCATATGGAGGGTAATATGGGTTTATGGGATTTGGTGATGGCATTAGAATGGATTCAGACAAATATGAAACAGTTAAACGGTGACCCATCAAAGATTACAATTATGGGTGAAAGTGCTGGTGCAGCGGCTGTTTCCGCGCTTGCGGTATCACCCAAAACAAAAGGTGAAATAATAATGTTTTTTTAATTAAATACTTTGTGCAGATACGTGAAATCATCAATCATGAAACATGAATATGTATAATCTCGAATGTGTATAATCATCTTATTCTCGATTACGTATAATTATCGCATTCTGTTCTGAACAAGTTCTTCTATTCATATTTTAAAATAAACATTTTATATGCGGATTAAGATATCAATTAAATTTTTGTAGATTAAATGAATTGTTTCATGAAAAAATCAAGATGATGTATTGATCTATTCGTACTATCAATGATATCTTAAATAACGATAATATTATTATCAATAAATAAATAATTTGCTGATTAGAATGATATAATGTTTTTAAGAGATTTCAGATTTTAGCAACTTTTAATTATAATAAATTTAAGTTTACCAGATCGTTTTCTATCAACAATATGAATTCTTAATTATTTATAAATTTTGGGAAAAAATTAAAATATTATTTATCCATTTTTTTATTCTTTCCCTTCTAAACATTATTATTCTTGCCCTTTAAATTTCTATCTGATAACATCATATTATTTATATGATGAGATTCGCTTGAAATTGATAAGTTATTAATAGCTATGAAATAATAGTAATAATAGCTATATCATAACGATTATGATAAATTTAAGCCTGCAAGATCATTTTCAATCTAAGCTATCAGTTTCTAATTAGTTGAAAATCTTCAAAAAAATTTGCTTATTAGTATCATTCTTTACTTTAAATTTTTGTTTAAAAAAACATATTATTAGCCGATAAATATTGCCTGAAAGTGACAAACTTATTGATTATTGCTGAATAATCATGATTAATTATGTTTGGCATACAAAAGCATGATGTTATTAGCTGATAAGCGTTATTTGAGTTTGATAAATCATCAGTAATTATTAGGTGATCATGATTAATTATATTTTGCATACATTTTCAGGTCTATTACATCAAGCAATTATGTTATCCGGCTCTTCGACTGCTGGTTGGGCTACTCACCGTTTTGGTCAACCAGCATGGAATGTAAATAATATTGCAGCCTATCTTCGATGTGAGAAGGAATTTGATAAGGATCGCGTACAGCAATCATTAAAAACTATAGGATTGCCAACCGCTAGTAGAGAATGTAATATGCAGGAAAAAATACCTGAATGCTTAACTGAAGTAATTTTTTTTTCTATAAAATAAAATTCTAAAAAACTGAATAATCAATATATACATATCAATAATATAACTAATAACAGTCATTTTTTTAAAAATTTCTTTAATCATTTGATTAATTTAGAAATAACAATTATTAATTAATATTTGATAACAAAAATCAGCAATTTAATTATTAATAATTTATTTGATTAAATTTATTTTTGGAATCATAAGTTAATATAAAATGATAATTATTAGCTTAATTTTTTCAGCAAAAACAAAGAAATAATTGAATCTATTAAATTATTTCTGATTCTGGCAAAAAGAAAAAACAAGAATAATCAAATAATTTAATTAATAATAACTTCTTTGATTAAAATTTTTTTGAATCATAAGTTAATATAAAATAATAATTATTAACTAAGTTATTTTTTCAACAAAAATAAGGATAAAATTAAGCAAATTTATCAAATTTTTTCTTCTCTTTTTCTTTTGATATAATTTTATGTATAGAAATAATCAATAAAAATTTTATCTTTTTAAATTAATTATATTTAGAACAGTGAAGAAATGAGTGGAGGTAAATTGGTGGAGTGTTTTCGAAATGAACTTAATCTTTCATCATTTCCATTTCGTCTTGCAATTGCCGCTGAGGTAATTTTGCAATTAATATATAATGATAAATAGGAAGGAATTTTCATAAGCGGTTGCAGCGATTCTGATTGCAAATCGATCGTCTGAGATTGGTATGAAATTGGTATAAAAGCGCAGGACTAAATGATCTATCCAGTAGTTAGTTCTTCTAAAGTTGATGAACGTAATGAAGCAGTTATATTTGGTAAAGCAAGTGATTAGAGGATTTATGGTACGAACTATCTCTAATCTATTCACGAATTTTCGATTAATATTATATCTTAATTGATTGAATGAAGCATAGATATCGAACATGTGCTCCAATGCGTGCCATTGTGTTGGTAAGCAGAAATGGCATTGCTGGATGAACCAAATGTTGAGATATGTTTTCACTCATTTTTGTAATGTATAAAAAAAAAGTTTGCTTATATACTAATAGTATATTGATATAATGTCAAGCTAGGAGTATCGAAAATGATAGTGGATGATGAACTGATACCTAAATCTGGTACTGAATTAATTAGTAAGTATGCACGAGTACCGATTATGATTGGTGTTGCACAACATGAATGGGCTCATAAGAAAGGTATCCTTTTTTAGATTCTTTTTAATTAAGCAAATACATAAATTACAAGATAAATATAAAATATTATGAGATACATATATAATAAGTGTATAATTTATGGATCAAATGTCGAAAATATGATTGCGAAATACGTGTTGTAGAATGATATGATTAAAATATGTGTTATAGATAAAATAATATGATGAAACTACGATTACGAAACATATGCTATAGATAGATATATGTTATCTGTGATTGCAAAATATATGTTATCGAAATATGTTATCGTGTTAGAGAATATAATATGACTGAAGTATGGAATCGTAAGATAAATGTGAAATAATACGAAATATGTCTTAGAATAAAAAGAAAAACATATGTGAAATACAAAAAAAAAAAAAAAACACATAAAGTCAGCAGCAATATGTTATATATTATCCATAAATTACACTGCGTCATTGTTTTTATATTTTTTCAATATCAACTTGAACAGTCATTTCACTGATTGAAACTTATGAAATTCTGCTTTTTTCTATGTAAAATTTACTTTAAAAAATTTTTTGTCCATATAAAATTTAATTTAATTTAAAAATTAACTCTAAAAATATTTCAAGTAAAATCAGTCTTTTCAGCTCAAGAATATGGTCTGCATCAATTCAAAGATATTTCAATTGAGAATTGTAATAGGAATATTCGTAAAATTATCAATGAACAGTATCATCCTAGTTGCGCAAAAAAACTTCATAATTCAACACTGGAACTTATTGCAAATGCTACCTACTTGAGGCATTATTTATCATATTTTATTTGAATGCTTAACATTTTCCTTATATTAGAGATTATCCGATTGTTTGGTATAACTTATTTGCCACTAATTATGATTATCTAGTTATTCCTTATTAACCTAGAATTGTTAATTGTCAAAATACTCCTCAGATAAGTGATAATAACTGTATTCCAATTAGCTAAGGAAGTATTATCATTTCACTTATACGAAATTTTCATGCCATTGGAATTTTAAATTTAAATATACAAAAATCCTTTTCATCTCAATAAATAAAATGATTTATTTCTCATTTAGGTACATTGATACGCCAGAAAATAACCGTACCTTAATGCGTGTTGTATATGGATTGCAAGATGTATGATATCATTTTTTAAGTTTATTTCAGAGAGTGTTAAAAATTTTCCTTTTTTCCTATGTCAAAATTAAAATCTGAATGATTTTATTAAAGTTAAAAAATATTTGTAATTTCGCCTAAAGTTAACTACTAAATTTTCTTGCATGTTTAATATAAAAATGAAATTTTTATATTAAATAAATTTATGCATATGCAAAATTGTGCAAAATTAAAGAGAAATTTATTATAGTTAGAAGCAGATATTGAATTTGTGGCACCAGCGCAACGTGAAATTGATGGTTATGTCGAGAATGGCATACCCGTTTATGCATACTCATTTCGATATTTTCCAAAATCACCAATCTATGAAGAGGATCAAAAAGTGTTCACCATTTTTGGCCGTGAAACAATTAAAGTGAAACGAAAGGAACTTCAAATACGACGTATTTACAAATTATTTTAATCTGATTTAAAAAATAACCACAGAAATGTTCCCATGTTTATTTGTTTTAAAAAAAATTAAATATTATATTCATTTAGAACTTCTCATTATTTTATGCAATATGTATGATCCGAGATATCCCAGAAGTTTTCTTTACTAACATCCTATATTTAATTGTAAATTAGAATATTTTGGATTTTTTCAAAATATATTTCAATCAATGTAAATATTTGTAAAACAAAAAGTTATGATGAAATGATTAATTAATTGTAAATTGGCGTAAAAGAATGGATTAAATAAATAGTATTTATTAAGTTAGATTATTTAAATAGTAAGTTATAAACAAATCTCGTATCTTAAAATATTGAACAGAAATGAAATAAATTAATTTTATAAAGAATCGGAATTCGATTCATAGGCGAAGCAATTGAAAAACTAGAATATTCAATGTTCAATTTTTTAATTTAATAAAAGTTCATGATAACATAAATGCTTACATCTATCACAAATGATTACGAAAGGTTTTTCAATTCCTATTTCAAACATTTAAAACGAAATAATTTAATATAATTAACTGATTTAAATTCAGTAATTTATTTTTTAGGAAATGGTCGGCCAAGAGCATTTCATGGCCTGAATCATGCTTACATATTTACAAATGGTTATAGTAGTAATTTGCATATTGAACCGTTTACGAGAAGAGATCAACAAATGGCTAAAATGCTTGCAGCATTAATTACAAATTTTGTTAAATATGGGTTCGTTCCTTAAAAATTGTTTTTAAAATGAAATGAATATTGTTGTATAAAATAATCGGTTACTAATTTGAACTGAAACTTCGAATTTGTTTTTGAAATACCATTTTTTTCAAATCATCTTTAATATTTGAAATTTTAAGAAATAGGAAATTTTTCCAGGGAATCTTTTACTAATTATGTATTAAAATATCATTTTGCCATTATCACAAAACTTAGTTGCCACTTCTCCTCTCAACTTCTTCTCGAACTTTATCTCTCACGTCCTATTAATTATTGGAAATATTGCAGGGAACCAACCCCAACTGAATGGAATGGTTTTAAATGGATACCATTCACAAATGAATCTGCTCAATATGCAATTCTTGATTTACCTCCAAAGTTCAAAAATTTATTATTCTTTTAAATTTAATGAATCATACTCCTTCTAGCAAAATGATTCGAAAATCTTTCAGCGATTTCAAATAACATTAAAATGTCAGACGAAAATAAATTATTGATATAAATTTCAATTTTTCATCATTTATCTTTGGTTATATTAAAAATATCACAGCTTCATTTTATTTACATAAAAATTGGTTTTATTCATTTAAAATGACGACCTTAATAGAAATACATTTAAGGATGCATTTATTGTTTCTTACGTATTTATTATTTGCATTAACAATAATAAAATATAATCAAATTATTATTTACAGAAAAGCAATTGGTAGTTTACATTGGCCGGCAACAAACTTTTGGAATAAAGAAACAACACTTTTAGAAAAATTATCATTGCGTGAAAAAACTGTTCAAACGCTAAGTGAAGAATTAACTGCTGATGAACGATTACAGGTTATTATTAATTAATTAGATTAAAATTTATAAAGATTTTTTTAAATATTAACAAAACACTTTTAATAAAAAATCAGTAATAAAGTGAATTTTCGAATTTGAATTTCTAATTTTTCATAACAGCACTTAAAATTAATTTACGAATGCATTTTAGTGAGAAAAAAAAACTTTTTTTAGTAAATCATTTTGTTATAATAAAATTATAAATATTAAAGCATTGAGTTAATTTTGCCTTTTGATTTGATTAAAATTAGCAGTAAATTAGAATTATAAAATTATAAATATTGAAATATTAAATTAATTTTTATTTAAACTGATAAAAAAATCAATAATTATAGTTAGCAGCTTATCGACGTGCATGGTGGGCATTATGGTTGCTCGTTGGTATGATCGCTTTCGTCATTTGGATTACTGTCATTTGTGTTGTTGTGACACGATGCCATAGTCCTCGAGCAAAACCATACAATAATATTGTTGTCAATAGGTGATAACATTTCATTTATATCAGTTTGATATTTGATAAAATGAATAAAAATATGTTTGAATCTTAAATGAAAATTTGAATAGAAATAATTTTATTATTTGTAATTTATTAAAAAAAATATGCCAAAACAGGAGATGTTGATAAAACAATGAAATGCTGATACTTATATTCATAATTAAATTGAACTAAAATTCAATCATTGAGACTTAGATTCCTCATTCGAAATATTCGATATAATAAATAATGAGAAATATTTTAATTCTTGTTAATGCTTTGAATTTTTTTTTTTGAAATCTCAATTGTTTGGAAATTTTTGCAACATATCGAAAAGTTATCCTTCACATAATGATAACAATATTCATTAATGAAAATTACTATAATGAAAATTAGTTAAACTAAATGGTATTAAATTTTATAAACTAATGATAAAAAAATATTAAAATTATGACAATGCATTCATTGCTCATTATAAATCGAATGAAAATTAAAGATTAATTGATGAATTCACAATTTTACTTTTTTTCACCCATTCCTAAAGACGAATCATGGGAAAGAATTAACAATCTTTTATTTGATAAATATGTTGAAATTTTATTCAATTAAATCCTCATAAAATTATTTTAATTTAATATAACGGCAAAGATTTTTCCAAATATTTTCTAAAATGCAATATAAATCAGATTCCTATATAGCAAATTTTGAACAGTTCGTATTAGCGAGGAAAAAACGATTTCGTTATCGAAATAAAAAATCCAAAAATGAAAGATGAAATAAACTAATCTAAGATAGTAATTTTGTTTTCTATATTCTATTTATGTTTGGTTGATTAAAAAGATTAACAGTGTGAATAATGAATGGATTGATGTTCAATGAATGACCATGTTTTGCTTTTTTTCAATTTTTTTCTCACATTGAAATTTTCCACAAAGTTTATAAAAATAATGAGCATTGCATAGATGAAAGGAATATGTATGAATAATAGGTAAGCAATGTACTGAAAAATATGCAAAAATAATGAAATACTTTTTTGTTTTTCTTTTTACTAGATCTTTAAAAGGAAATTTGTTTTGTAAATTATTATTAAAAAAATAATTTTTTGCATTGTTGATAAAAAAAACATATTCTAATTAAAAATAGTATTATCATTTTTAAAAAACAATATAATACTATTTAGTTGTTTTTCTATTTATTATTGCTTTTTTTTAGATAATAAATGTTTATAAATGTAAATATTTTTGTTCAGAAAAGATATCACAAATTTCAATAATCAATTAAATATTATTCCTATTTATTACTTTTCACACCACATTAATCAAAAATTACGTATATATTTTTCTTATTTTTTAAAAATCTCATCCAATTTCCAAAAAATATCCGAGAAATATCTTTTCTTTTTTTAAAAAAGAATAGCATTTATAAAAATGCATAATTTAGTCGATTATTCGAATAAATTATATGTAATTTATTGAGAAAAAAATGATTGTAACAAATGATTAACAATGAAGCAAGTACTAATTGTTGGCGAAAGCCGAAAGATGTAATTAGTTGTGTACAGGAAGGTCAAATAATTAAATAAAGAATGATAGCGAAATCAAAAATGCAATCACCGTACGTAGAAATGTCAGAGGAACAACGAAGATTAAAGAGGAAGAAACATCGAAAGATTGAAAAAAGAAAAAGATTCGATCGATGGGAGAGTTCAGATCGATCAGTTTAATTTCGAGGACGAAATCAACTATTCAACATCCCAATAGTACAATCAAAAGTTCATTAAGATTCATAGTTTAAGTGGATCGTTTGTTACATAGGTGCAGAAACAGTAGCAGTAGCGAGATGAAATGCGACAAGTATTCACAAAAGGAAATTACGACAATATGGTTGTATTCGTTAGTATTCAAACGACTATTTATATTCTTTGTCACTCATTGTGTGTTGTGAATTTAATCCATATTATTGCATAAGCGCGATGTTATATTATAATAGCGAAACGACGGTTTCAAAGGGTAGATACGATATCGTAAGAAGTATTTAGGCGACCGACTAAATCATACTCTTATTGCATTTATTATTTATTGATACGACTCTGTAATAAGGATTTAAACACTACTCATATTTTGTTCATTTACTGTGTATTGTACATTTAATCTATATCATCGTATAAGCGTGATATTATGTTATATTTACAGACCTAATAAGAACAACTGTTGATATAATCAGTCACAATAATAAGAAGAATCAATCTCCAACCAACAAATTACAAACAAAGAAATGAATTCGTTTTCCGAAATCAGACAGAAATAATTCCCCAACACTAATACTTATATTCATAATTAAATAGAATTGAAACTGGAAATATTAAGAAATGATTTCATCAATTAAATATATCTGGTGGACTAAATGATACGAAATACTTTAGTTAATCATCTCTTGTTTTATTTTTTTAATCTAAAGTAATTTAAATTTTTTTTCAAACTGTTAAAATCTTACAATTTACATTTCTATAGTTTGGAAAATTTCTCAGTTTTTAAAAAGCCATATTTTACATAATAATATCCATTAAAAAAACTGGTTAAAATGATTAATCAGAAACTTTATTAGCAAAAAATATGATAACAATAAGAAATGATAAGCAATGAAATATAAATACTTGCATTCATAATTATTTAAATTGTACGAGCTATTTAAATAAATAAGTTGGTAATGAAAGCAACGTTAAAACAATTGAAAATATATCCATGCTCAGTACAAACTTAAAAAAAAATTAAGTGTCAGTTGATGAATTTAACAATTTCACTTTTTAAAAATTATTAATCACATACAAAAGATTATTTATGAAAAAGATTATCAATTTCCTATTTCACACAATATACTAACAAATCATCGCTTCAATAAAATCTTATAATTATTCTAATTTATCATAACATCTATAAATTGAATTCTTATATTATAAAATTTGCAGATTTCATGTTAACTTAGAAAAAATAGTTTCCTCATCAAAATAAGGAATCTAATATTAAAAAATGAGCGATGGAATCATCCATCACTCATGTTTTCTCATTGTTAATTGTATTTATGCTTAATTTATTAAGTGATCAATACTATCAATGATGAGAAAGAATAATTTTCAAAGTGATCTGAAAAATGATTATGTTTTGCTTTTTCTAATTTTCTTTTTCATATTGAAACGTTCAGTATACGTGTTATGCTGATAAAATTGGATTGTCGAGTAAATAAATCCTGAATAATTGATAGATGAAGGTAATACTGCATGAAATGATAATTAAGTGATACGAGAGAACATGCGCTTCGTTCCTATCTTTCCTTTTTATAAATTCCTTGAACAGTGAAGAAAAGAAAAATTCTGCTGCGAATTATAAAAGAACAATAATTTTTGCATTGCTAATATAAAAATCAAAATTTGATAAAATGATAATATTATCTTTTTGTTGAAACTTTTTATCATTGAGGAATAGTAAATGCTTAGAGATGGAAATATTTTGTTTAGAGAAGATAATACAAATTTCAATAAAAAATAAATGAATAATATTGAAAAGTTTTAAAATAAAATCACAGAAAAAATAATCTTTGTTGAATTATTATTAATATTTTTACGCTATATAATAAGTTAGCAATTTTTTCTATTTGAAAATAGTTTTGAAACAATTTGAAATAGTTAACTAATGATGATATTATCAAAATTATTTATCCAGCTGTAAATATAAAAAAATAATCGGTTACAATGAATAGATTTAATAAAATATAAATAAATATTTTACATTTTTATATGAAAAAAACTATATGAGAAATAATTCTTTCGTTTCAATAATATGACTCTTTCTTATTTTATTTTTATGGTTCATTCTTATTTTTATTTCTTTCTTTATTTATTTACAATAATTCTAGGTAAGTTTTTCCTGATGATATTAAGTCATTCATTCAGAATGCCTTCGGATGATTTTCATATCTTTTTAACAGTTAAAGTAACTATTATATAAAAAGATATGCATTGATTACAATAAATTGATATTTTATTTTAAATGGTCATTATCTCGGTATAACATCCTTTTAATTGACCATAACCTTCTTGTTCATCACTTCTCTTCCTAATTCATTTTAATTGGAATTCAAAATTTATGCAGTTTCGTTAACATAAATTTACTAATAATACTACTGTTTACTATTGAGTAATTGAATTATTCTTTCTCTTTTTCGCTGCATTTGTCTCTTTTCGATATGAATATTTTCTTATTTTTATCATTCATCTTGAATATTCTCTTTTTGATTGTCTTAACTTATTTCATGCATTTCTCATTTAATTATTTCGTTTCTAATTATTTCAATTCCTTAAGTAATTGAATTACTACTACTAATTTCTTCAAATTACAGTCGCAAATCATTATTTCATTCATTAAATGAATTAAATTTTTTTGCAAAATGATGTTATCTTTTTCGAATCATTTCAATACAGAATTCATCTATTTTGTCTTATGCATAAAAGGTGAAAGGTTATCTATTTCTTCACAACAGTATTATTTTGTTTTGCGCAATTTTCGTAGATAAATATTATTAATTAATAAAAACTTTTGTTTAAATTCTTCATAAAATTTAATCTTTTATCTCTACTGTTAATCTGAAAAAGAAACGAATAATTTTCCTTTAAATCTATAAATAGTTCTAATTTTATATCCAAAGTATGCCATTATTGGCTATTATAACACTTCATTAGTGCCGATTATTTTTCCTTCCTTTTCGTTTTTTAATAATTTTCAATCATCTATAAATAATAAGGCTTATTTCATAAACAAGTCTATCTCATATAAGCTTATTTCAGCATTTTTTTAAATTCCCAGCCTTAGCTCTCTTTTACAACATTTTCAATTTCATTTTTGTTCATCATTTGCTCCATGTTTATTACTAAATGAGAAATATTATATTTCAACAAAATTTTTATAATCAATTTGAAATTAATAATAGTTTAATACAAAATAAAAAAGAAAAATTATTTAATCAAAAATGTTATCTTATCAAAAGAGAATTTTTTTGTATTTTTATGCATAAAATTAACAAAATACATAATCTAAAAAGTTAATAAAATGAAATACTGCTTTTTCGCATCTTCTAAGTTTTTTCCTCGTGAAGTTAAGATTTTATGAATCTATTTATGATGCAAACATGAATTTGCGCTTAATTGGTTACTTAAAATCGGTTATTAGCTGGAATTTAAAAATTAGTTGAAACCCATCCCGTTAAACTATGTTTTGTTATTATTATTATTACCGTGTTTGATTATTATTATTATTAATCATTATTACTTTATCTGCTTAATATTGTATATGTAGATATAATAATTTAAATTCTAAATATTATTATCAGTATTTTATTGATAAAGAATTAATAATCATTATTTGAAAGTTAAACCGAAATAAAGTAACCAGCGGAATGTGATAAATGTAAATAAACAGTACAACATTTCATTCACCATATCAATATCAAAAGGTATGCAAATTAATAGATTATCTTAGAAACGAAATTATGTTAAATGATATCAGACTTGATATTATAATTCGGTAATTTAGTATAATTTGAATGTGGAGGAAAACTAACAACAAATTTTTCGTGAGAACTGATATTAGAAGTTGCGAAATTGTTTAATAAATTATTATCTTTTAGCATTTTATTTGCTCACAAGAAAAATTTTCGCATTAAAAAATTTTCGAAATACGAATTTATTATATTGCTGATATTACAGTACTTGTGTAAATAAATATTTCAGAAATTTTGATTCTAGCATTGATTGGAAAATATCGGAGATAGCAGTTGCGTTTACTTAGATATCATCATGTGTCATCGATTAATTTTAGAAATTTTGGATAAATAACTTCTAGCTAATAACAAATTAAATTTTCGACTATTTTTTTTTGTTAAAATTCTGTAAATTTGAATGGACTGTCAGAATTTGCATTTATAAAATATTATGCATAAAACGAATGGAAAAAATGGAAAGAAGTTAAAAGCATCGCGTAAATATTTTTAAATTAAAACTTCGGTTTTTTTTAAATTTTAACTTTGTATCTTAAAGGAAATAAGTTTTTTTGCTTCAAATTTCAATTTCTTGTCTTTAAACAAAATAAGTTTACCGTTTCGCTGAAAGTCTTAACTCCTCTCTCGAGTTAGAAAACAATTCTTTGTTTCAAGTATCAGTTTCATATTCCAATTGAGAAAACCAAGCTTTTTGTTTGAATTTCAATTCGTTACCTCGAAAAAAATATGGTGATTTCAAAATTTCAAAATCAATCTATAAATAATGGCTAAGAATGCAGGTTAAATAGAATTAATAAAATCTGTGGCATAATTTTCTCTTTTATTTAATTTTAGGGCAAAGCAAAATTAAATTTAAGCATATCTCATATATTGACATATATGATTTTTGCGATAAGTAACTAATTTCATTTGATAATTTATTTTCTTGCAAAATATGTAATAGAACTTGTTCTCTTTTCTTAATTGTAGTTATAGCATCTTATATAAAGCTTTAAAAAGGAAAGATTTAGAATTTGTTACTTCAGCTTAAGTATAAGAAAAGTATATTAGATAATTGAAATTATATTTAAATAAGAAAAAAGCATTCTTCATCGAGTTCACTCAGTTTAACAAAAACTATTGAAAAATGTGATATGGTCAAGATAATCCACGTGATCTTCCTCTTTTTCATGTCTCGAAAGTAAGCAAAAAAGACAGGTACAATAAATGTAAACTGATGTAAGCAGTTTTATAAATAATATCAGCATTTTTAAAATGACGCTAAGATTCAATACGAGAATATATTACGATTGAATTCACTATGTTCTTAGAAATTTTCTCAAAATAATAATGCAATACTTTCTTTTATTATATTCAATTCAATCAGTTTACAATCTACAACACCCATCATTTCTCTTTATTTTTGTTATAATTAATTCAATCGTAATTTTATTAAAACTTAAAATTGAAAAAATTTTCTTTTAAATTTTTTTCTCTTCCAACTCAATTTTTTCATCATTTTTTCTTGTTATAATAAGATTAATTTTTATTTTTCATTTATTAAAGAATTAATTTATTTTATAATTTTCTTTTTGGATATTTATTTAATAAATATAATAAAAAATATTTACATTTTATAATTTCGTATGACATTATTTATGTTTATATTTATCTTAAATTTAAGCCAAAACATATGGAAAGTATTAATCGATGAGTGAATTATATATATGTAAATTTTTCAAAATAATTAAATCAATATTTATTCGCAACAATAATATCAGCTGTTATGAAAAGTACCTTCTGATGCCATAGTAATCAACGAATTTGATGTGTTTTGGTTGTTCAGTTCTAAAAATGATGACTGATAAGAGATAAAAATATCGACATGACTAACTTTTACACTTTTCTCAAAATTTATTAAAGCATTTTCGATTTTTTCATTATCGTTATTCGCCTTATTTATTAATTTACGAATCAATATAAGTTAGTCATATTTATTAGTTTAATTCTAATCAAGAAAATTTAAGTTTTTTAATTTTCATTATCAATTAAATTATAAAATTTATATGTTAATTATATTAATTAATGTGCAATTTGTAATTCTAATTTCTGTTAAAAATTTCGAATATGATTGCATTGTTTTTTAAATTTGTTGATTTACAAATATATAGTATTCACATTAGTTATATGTGCTTTTAATTCTAATTTCTCTTGAAAATCTAAATACAATTTTTACTAATTAGATTATTGGATATACGTAGAGACGTTAATAATACTCTAAATTTTAATTCTTATTTAGAAATTCAAATATAATTTATATCATTCACTTATTTATTAGATTATGAATGACATATGATAAACAAATTTTGGTTTTAATTTGCTAAAAGCTTAAGCACAATTCGATTTAATTAAATTGCGATAATTAAAATAATTCAATTAATCATTATAAAATTCATTTCATATAATTTAATTCGCAACACCTAATTGAATTATTTAGGGCTATAATACATAACTGAAAAAAGCTAAAAAAATTAAAATGTGTTCATTTATTCGATCAATTACTTATTTCGAAATTTATGAGTATTTAAGTTTAAATTAATCCCTTTTTCATTCTTCCTCAAAGTGACGAAATAATTAATTTTTAATTGTTAATAAGTAGTTAAAATTAATTTTTGCATTTTATGAATGTATTTATTTGCAATGAATTTCCTTCGTTTCCTTTCACTTTTTACTTAATTCATTTATTTTCAATTTCACTTCTTATTTATTTCAGTTCCTATTTATTTAATTTCTTATTTCACTTCCTATTTATTTACAAGTAAATAGAGCACCAACGAAGAAAGTAAGATGGTTATAAATCAAAGAGATATATAAATGAATAATCAAAAGAAACTAACTTTTCTTTCTAATTCAGATTATTTTATTTTTAAAATTTAAGTAATTTCATCTGTAAGGTTTTTTATTTTCTTTTTATTTGTTAAAATTTTGATTTTACTTATTGCTTCATCCTTTGTTAATTAAACAAAAATTAATGGAATTATTTACAATATATAATGAATTAACGAAATCTAATAATATATACAATAAGCTAATGGAATATGAAATTTTGATATATTTTAATATCTAACGATCTTTGCATACCGTAATAAATCCGGAAAATCAGAAATGACCACATATGCGAATATCATTGTATACATATATATATATATATATATATATATATATATATATATATATATATATATATATATAGCTACATTCTCTTCAGAAATAACAAAAAAGATATGATTATTAAATAATTCATTGGAATATGATATTTTTAATTAAAAAATGATAAACAAAAAAGCTTGGAACGATACGAAAAAAAGTTGTTTAAATTTTACAGAATTTTTTCTTTTTCTTGTAAAGATTTTTAATTTTTCTAAATATTTTTTTATAATTTCTTAATTAATAATCCTATTACTGAAAAATATTTTTCTGGTTTTATTTTTAATTTGAATATAAACAAACAATTAGTTTATGATATATGTTTGATAAGCATATTTATAAATATATATATATATGTTCCATAATAATTATTACTTAATTATAGATAGAAAGAAACTTTCAAAAATATATAATTTAAAGAAAGTAAGTTAAAAAAATTTATTGAAAGTAATCACCTATTTATAGTATATTATTCCAAGAAACAAAGCAAGAAACAATTTTAATTCACAATTATTTCAAAGCTAAACGATTGGAAAATACGATAATTTAATTTTGTGAAGCAAAATAATCGTAAAAATGAATTGTTTAAATGAATAACTGTTGCAACATAGATTGAAATATTCTAAATAATCAGTTTTAATAATTAGTTGAATCATAGAAAATGTTTTAGAATGAATGGTAGAAAAGAAAGAGCAAAATAAATTAAAAAAATATTCCTTGTTAAAAAATATCTTTCTACTTAAAATTAAGCAATAATTTTTTAATAACATTTTACTTAGCAAATTAAATTATTATAAAAATTTCTTTTCCGAATTTCAAATTTGAAAATTTTAATTCTAAAAACAACAATTTTAATATTCTCAAAATAATCATTTCGATACTTTACCGTGGCAGTTTAAAACAGCTGCTAGTTACAACGCATTGAACAAAGTTATTGAAAAGAAAAAAATTTTAAGCATTTTAAAAGTTAAAAATCGTTTATAAGCCTGTTATCATCACAGAATTGTTTTAAATTTTTATATAACAGGCAGGCAAGTTCTTCAAGTAAAATATAAATTTTGAAGTTTTAATTTTTCATTTTCCATAAAATGAAATTACTTATTATGGTATTGGCTAATTTGACTTAACATATGCAAAATTTGAAATAATTAATTATCGTTAAAGATTGTGAAACTATATAACGATAATACGATAATTACGAAATAGGTATCGGCCGAATATTGTCAAAAATATGGCAGAACCAGATGATGATTTGGAAACATCGATTGGCATTGACGATGTAGAACGAATGCAAACTATCGGTAATATTTATAAAATTATATCCTGAAAAATTTTAACTGTTTCACTATGAAAATGATGAAAAATTCGATTCTATATTTGAAATATATTTCTGGAATTTATTTTCGAAAAAAATTGACACTAAAAAATCTACCGTTAAGATTTATTGATTTTTCAAACAAATTCGATCTTGCGAGTTAACTTTAAAAAATTCGAATTTCGAAAAAAGTATATTTTTGTCAGGATTTTTGAAAAAAATATAAATTAGAAAAATGAGAAAAATTTTTTGATTAAAATAAAACAATTATTTTGAACGAAAAAATTTTCAAACATAATTTGTTTAATATAATATGAAACTAATTTAATATAAATATTTTTTTCAATTGCCATAAACAACTATTTGATATAAATAACTTCCAAAAGTAAGTAATGTGGAAATTTCAGAAATTTGTTGATCAATTTTAAAGCTTAACAACATTATTTCCGTTTGTTAAATTACAATTGTAATAATAAATATATTTAAATATAAACAATTCAGTAGGCGAGGATTTAAATAAGCAAATAAGTAAACACTGCAAACAAATCAGTCCTAACAAATATTATATCATTAAATTAGCAGATATGATAATTTAAGAATTTGGCATTCTTTTAAATCTTGAATCTAATAAACATTGCAAATTTTGATTTTATTCCAACATAATATGAAATAAGCTTAAATTTAAAAGGTGAAATTTCATTATTAATATTATTTATTGATTAATTCAAAATGAATTTTATTTGAATTAGCCAAAACGAATCTCTTATATAAGTGCAATGTATGTAATATATGAACAGTTGAAAATTTTTTTTCTCTCTTTTTCTACAACTTTCTAAGAAACTTGGAAATTACTGATTCAAAAAAAACAGAAGACAAGTGCATCTTATCAATAATATTAATAATAGCAATAATATCAGTGATAGGATGCTGTTTATCATTTTTTTAATATTTCAAAATTCTACCAATTTATTCAAAAATTAGCAATTTCTTTTTTTAGCTTTTTTTCCTTTTCATTTCTGCTACTTAACATTTCGATCAAATAAAACATTAAAAAAGTTTCTATTTTTTTACTTTTTTGATTCAAAAATATTTTTGTTCATGTGAGGTTTAAAGAAAAAATTTTTTTAAATTCAACAAATTGCATCCAATTCAAAAACTTTTGAACTAACTATAATCAATCAATAATATTTGCAGAAAAAAAAATATTCCTTTTTCAGCTATTTATAAATATTTGTTTTTATAAACTCATATTTTTCATTTATTTGAAAGGAGTCGTATGAGAGAAGTTTGATGAATAAAAATTGTTTTTGAAATAGAATTTTTGTGTCTCTGTAGTTCGATGTATTATTTAAAGAATTTGTAATTTATTTTTAATTTTAAATAATCTATTATAAATTTATGAATTCATAATTAATTGTTTTTTACGGCAATAATTTGAGTTCTGATTTAATTATAAATGATATATATTATAAATTTAAGAATGCATAATTCATTTAACGATATAATTTCAGAGGTAATTTAATTTTAAATAATATATTATAAATTTTTTTCCTTCTTCCTATAGAAAAAATATTAATGAAATGTTTATTTAAGGAACAGGGTCATTTGGTCGAGTATATCTTGCACGTGATACTATCAATAAGAAGAATTATTATGCTCTTAAAAAGATGTCAATTAATAAGGTGATCGTAACACGACAGATAAATCACGTCTTTTCCGAGAAAAAATTTTGGCTTCACTTCGGCATCCTTTTATCGTTAAAATGTATGCCTTTTTTTTTCATCATAAATTTTATCTATATTTGGTCAAAAAGAAAGAACGTAGTGATCAATCTTTAAAAAGGAGAAGTTGTAATTTTAAGGATACTCAGATATTCCTTCATTGTTAAAATGTACGCTTTTTTATCATAAATTTTATCCATTTCTCCTTTTTTAACTAAAAAAGGTCAAAAAAATGTTGAAGTCACTCTTAACGATAAAAAGTTCCAGTTTTAAGGATCACTATCAAAAAATTATCATATAGTCTTAAACAATAAAAATTTTATAAGACTATCATTTTACGAATAACTAATTAATAATGTTTATAATAATATCAAGTTGATTATACTAATCCAAAAAAATGCATTTCTTAAATACAAAAATTATTTAATTTCAAAAAATTATTTAAGCATTTGCTGATACAATAAATTATTTGCTGTTTAAATACTTCCTCAAACAATAAATCAATTTGATTTCTAAATTTATAAAGGTATAATTCGAAATGTGATGGACAAAATTTGTATATTTTATTTGAATATATCTCCGGTGGTGAACTATTTTCATATCTACGGAGTGTGCAACGATTCTCGAATTTAACTGCCCGATTTTATGCATGCGAAGCAATATTAGCACTCGAATATTTGCATTCGAAAAATATCGTTAGTTTATAATCAAATTTATCGAAATTCTAATTAAAATAATTAACCATCTAAAGACATTAAATCAATTCTGGTTATTTCATAAGCAATTAAACCGTTCCTTAAATTAAAATTTACGAAGAATATATTTCTACTAGATTTAAAAATTAAGCTTGAAAAATAAATTATCATTAAATTAATGAAATTACGAATATTTGAACATTTATGATTGTCTAACATATCCCGTTTCTCTACTAATGTTTTGCTTGACAATAAGTTTTTTTTTCATTTTGAACTGGTTTGTATTTCAGGCTTATCGTGATTTGAAACCTGAAAATTTGATGTTGACAAAAATTGGCCACTTAAAATTAACTGATTTTGGCTTTGCTAAAATTATCGCTGATCAGTTGGTGTTTTTTTCAGTTTTTAAAAATTGGTACTTTGGTATCAAATCTTAAAATAATATCGATAAAATGTTAAAAATTCTTTTGATGAAAAATTGAAATCAAAGTTCAGTATATTTAGCAAGATTATGAATAAATAAAAAATAAGGCAGCAAAATCAGGAAATACTGAGTTCAAATTTCATTTTGCTTCATTCAATTTCAAACATAAAAATAAAATTTTTTGATCCATTAAAGGGCTGCAAAATTTTTGAAAGAAATTAAATATTGGAAAATATTTAAAATAAAATATAATACAGGACTAATACATTATGTGGTACACCGGAATATTTGGCACCAGAAGTGATTGATGGCAAAGGTTACGATAAATCTGTTGATTGGTGGTCATTGGGTATTCTTATTTACGAGATGCTCGTTGGATTACCACCATTTCAGGGTGATACAGTCATGGATATTTATGCGGAAATAATGACCGATCGGATACATTTCCCGAAAAGTATGGATTTCTTTACGAAGTAAATATTTCTGCTGTTTTTCAATCAAATTTATTCATTTTAAAGCATTGATCATGAAATTTTTTAATACATCATTTTATCATTTGTCATGTATTTCACATTCTTTAAGTTTTATTTTAATATTTAAACCATATTTATAGAAGTTATATATTTCATAAATTGATAAATATTTTAGATATTCTTTTAATTTCATAACAATTTATAGTTTTTTTTGCACAATAAAGAAATAGAATTACTTCATATTGAAGAAGAAATGAAATTTCCAATAATTTCTGGTAATTTTGCAATTTAAATTTCTAAAAATATAATTTCAATTTCCATTTTGCATATATTTTCAGAGATTTCATAAAGATGTTACTTCAACTGGATCCTGCTAAAAGATTAGGTAATTTGAAAGGTGGTGCTAAAGATATTAAAATTCACAAATGGTTTAATGATATAATATGGGATGATGTTATCAATATGAAAATAACGGTAATTTTTACAGAAAATAATTTATGCAAAATCTTTAATAAAATTTATGCAAAGCTTTAAATTTAAATTCATAATTTCTTAACAACATAATTTAAGCAGAATTTTATAAATTTAATAGTTTTAAAGGGTTTAATTTTAATATTCTTTTATTTATTACGATATTATTTCATTAGTTTACTGTATGTGATACGTAAATGCTATATTCTTTTATTTATTACGGCATTGTTTGGTCAATTTACTGTAGATTATTAAAGATAATAAAAAACGATGTTAGAATAAAAAAGTAATAAATTACGATTTAACGATAATCATGTATGAGAATACTAATTGATTGTTATCAGTAGAGAAATATTAATAAAAACTTCTTTATATAATATTTTGAACATAAATATTAATTTTAATTAATGACTAACTTTATTATATACAAAATTATATAATCAAGAATACAACAAAGTTGATTTTGAAACTATAATTTTGGGTAAAATTTTGAAAATCAGAATTACTTCAGTCACCGATCATTCCAAGATTACGATCAACTGGTGATACCAGTAATTTTGATGATTATGATGAAGAAAGTGATGAGGAGCAAAGGGTAAATTTTATCAATTATGAGTTTAATAAATTAAGCATAGATATATAGCATTAATTTTGGAACTCAAATTCAAAATATTCGAATTAGTTTTTGATATTAAATTAATTAACGTATGATTTTAATATTTGATTACTTGATTTTTTCGATTCTTCATCAATTCTTTTTATTACTTTTTAGTTTTTTTACTAAAAATCATTTCCGATAATTTTACATATTTCATAATGTTAGCTTTTTTATTAAAACACTCTACTTTTTTAAGTTGAAAAAATGGAAAATTTATTTCTCTACAGTATCCATTATTTTAATGAAACATAAAATATGCTTAAAATATAATTAAAATGCAAAAATTAAAGATTTATTAAAGACAAATTAGCATTCTAGGCTCCATAATTCCTGGCTCCATTATGCTTGCCAGGAGTAAACTTATTTCTTGGAAATGTAAACTTGGCACAATTTTTTAAATACTTTTTTAAAACACTGTTGGCCTTCTCATAAAACAATATTTAAATAATGATTACAATAAAATAGATAAATATAAAAAAGATTTATTTGTGAAAAGTTATTTTTGACATGAAAAATATTGAATTATAAAATATTTATTATATAATCAAATTAAGAAATATTAGAGCTTTTTTCTTTTTCCACGGATTGATTTAATTTTTGTTTGCCAAAAAATTCGAAGATAATTCAAATTAGTAAAATGTATCTAATATGCTTTTTAATAACAAATAAGAAGAATTGATATAAAATATAATTTTATTTTCGAGTGAATGTTTGATAAATAGCAATAAGAAATATCGAATATTTTATTTCAAAAAGTCTTAATTTTTTTAGATATTGTCTCAAGAAGAAATCGATCTCTTTCATGATTGGTGAAGGAAAGAAAAACAAACAAAAGAAAACAATGAATTTGAAAAATCTCAAAATTATATGAGTAATTAATTATTTATATCAAAATGTTTTTAATTATTCAATATTAATTGTTTGGATGCAAAAATATATTGTAATGCGATTAAATGAACAATTAGAAATAAATATATTTATATTATTTTCATAATTGCATTTAAAGTTTTAAAAAATATTCGATGATGAATGTTTTTTTAATATATCATTTATTTTATAAATGACCTTATAAAAATATTAGTGTAATAATAATATTAATATAAACATTAACAATAAATAAAATAAATAGTTAATAATAATACTAATATCATTTAAGTTCATTTCATTTATTTCATTATAATTATTTCATTAAGAAGTCATTTATTTCATTGTAAATATCTGACTATTTATAATAGAAGCAGAAAAAAGAAAAAGAAAAAATAAACAATAATAAAGCATTTTAATAAAAACAATAAAAACATTTAACACATTTTGCTTTATTTTTTTAAAGCTAATTTTAATCTAACTACATTAATTCAACCAACTCAAACATTAGAATTTATAAATTTTAAGTCAAAATTTAATGATTCAATTGAAATACAACTTTAATGTTATTTTCTAATATCTTTTAATTTATTAACGAAATATTTGAAAACGATCGATAGCTTAATTAAATTGATCATTTCAATTAAATAATCCTTTACAGATATATGGATTCTTATGATTTTATTTTAGAAATATTCATTTTTTTTTGAAATGAATTTTATAAAAATAATTTTGATAAAAAATTTAATTAAAGATTGGAGAAATAAATTAGAATAAATAATTGTGAATATTATATTTGATTTTGTTTAAAAGTTTCATTTTTTATTGAGATAAATTCTATTTTCATAAAAAAGTTTGATTAAGAATGATGAAATAGTTTGGAGTGAAAAAGAAAAAAAATTATAATGTACGATATTTGATTTACTCATTTATCATCGAAATAATAAGTTCATTTCTTCTTTAAAGGAAATGAACTTGTTATTATTATTATTGAACAGGAATGATTTAATTTTTAAAGATAACAATCGAAAGTTATTTTTATTGATTGCTAATTGCATTCATTGTATGTATTCGATTATTTAATCGCATTCATAACTTAATATGCCATAAAAATCCTTGTTGATGTCTCATGGGAAGTAACCTATATGCTTGAAAAACTTCTCGTCGAGAAAGTGACAAAAGAATTTTGTGGCAAATAATTTTGTAACATAAAAAAATAGGCAAAGTTGGGAAATAAAAATTAATTAATTAATTTGATGAATGAAATTTTGTTTTGCTATATTGTTTCCATTACTTTTTCCTTTTTCATTGATTTCAACTTTCTTTCTGAACTAATTAATTACTGTTATAATCTAAAAAAATTTTGGAAAATTCCTAAAAATTTCTGTTTAAACTTTTTGTTAATATATTAAAGTTAAAAATCAACTTATTTAAAATATTTCAAATAAAATTGATCAAAAATATTTGCTTAAAATTTTTTCTAACCAAAATTTTTTAAAATATTTCGGCAAAATACTTTTAGTATAATTCTTGATTCATTTCTTTTTTTTCATGTTGTAATTTTTATTTTTATGTAATAGATTTCCTCATTTCTTTCAATAAATTCTTTGCATAAATTTTCTGGTAATTTTAATTATTTTTCAATATATAAATGATTGATTATCATTGATTTACAGTTATTTTATTATTCTAATAAGTTATAGCGTAGGCTTTTATTGGTGAAAAGTTTGCAACAAAAAAGTTTTGAACTTCTCAAAGATCAAAGCAGTACTATTTTAATTATTACACAAGAAACTGAACATAATGGAATTAAATTGTACCGTATGTTTGGACCGATTAAAATATCCGCTTGGAAAACCTGATAATTGTGAACATAAATTTTGCCTTAAATGCATCAGCGACTGGCTGAAAAAACGATCACAATGTCCACTTTGTGGTGGAACACCGAAATATCTCATCAAAATTGACAAAACTGAAAAAGAAACTAAAATACCTGTGAAAAAACGGACAGCGAAGCAGTTTGAAAATGAGGTTATCGATTTATTACTGATTATCAATTATCAGTCATGATATGATTATTATCATTATAAATATTCTTTCTAATATCACTCGTTATATCAGTTGTTTCTATTTTCGCATTTATATAATGCGATTATCAATTATTAGTGCGAAGTACATATATCCTTGTATAATTAATTAAATATTTCAGTTAATATTTCTTAATATATCCATGTGAAAAGTTTAGTCTAAGATTTGAAATAATGGTTATACACAAACAATTAAATAGTGGAAAATTTAATAATAAGAGAAGTACTAAATAGAACAAAAACAAGAAAAATAAACATGCATAATTCTGTGTACTTCACTCTAATAATTGATAATCGCATTATATATGTACTTTGAATAAGAGATTTGATTTCATATGATGTCGGTACTAATAACAAATACAAAGAGATTTCACATGATGTGCTACTAATAACAAATACAAATATTTCAAAATCGTATTTTCGAGATTTTGAATTTTAATACATTTTAGTTTTAAATCTTCTATTTAGAAATTGTTGAGATAATTTCTCACATAACAATTTTCCAAAATATCACAATCATTATTTGCTATAACCTATTACTAATAAATGATAGTGAGAAGATAGAAATTTGAAATTAACATTATTAATTGCTATGAAAAATTTTTTCCTGAAAATTTTATTCAAATTTTGCAAATTTTTTTAAGCTTCTTGTTCGAGAACAATTGGAAGGTCAAAGTAGATCTATAGATGAATTTGAAGATATCACCGTTCGATATGCAAGTTGTCGTTTATGTGGACGTTCCGATAATGAACATCTATTACTACTCTGCGATGGAAATGTTGGACAGAATGCTGATGGTTCAATGATTCATTGTAATGTCGCTTATCATAGTTATTGCTTACCGGAAAAATTGGATCAAATCCCAAAAGATGACTGGTTTTGTCCATTCTGTGCAATAAAACCAGAAAATTCGCAACAGTTTACAAAACAAACAAATTTAAATATTTCACCTGCGGAAGACAGTAATTCATTACTATTCAAAAATGAGACAAATATTTTCAAGGAATCGAACTGCAATTCAAATGAAAGTCCGAAACAGAATGATATGAAAATGGAAACTGTTGAACGTAATAATATTACAAAGTCTGAATTAACGGCTGTTCATGATACTGCTTGCGGTGATTCAGATATGGAAAGTGAATATATCAAAAGTAAGTGTAGCAATGAAAATAGTGTATTATGCACAGAAACTGACGCAAGCATCCATAATTATGATGACGATTATGAAGAGACAGATCTTGATAGGATGATAGAATCGAGTAGTGATTCGGAAGATTTCGAAACAGAAACTAACACAGGTAAGTTAATCTTGTAAACGAATTTACGAAATTTTTATTGAGCTCCATTGATAATTTCCTATAAACAGTAAAATGATATCTCTTGGAAAAGTAAATATTCTGCAAAAATTTACGTAAATATTCTACATGACTAATTTATATTAGCTATTAGCAATTGTGTCACTATACTTATGATGTAAAAATATGTTGAAGTAACGTAAGGAATCTTCACTTGTTTATGATCATTATTCATAGGATAATTGGCATTCTATTGAGCATCCATTGTTAATCAGAGAAAAAAAACAAAAATATTCGATATTAACTTCTACACTAATTTATAGGATCATGCTCTGATATATTGGATGATGATGATGATACAATAGATTATGAAGAGTCGGATGAATCTGATTCTGAATATAAGCTCATTCGACCGATGTATTTAAATGGTTGTAGACGAAGAAGAATGAAGCGTAATCGTCGTAAAGCAATACGTACTGCAGAGAAAGTTTCAGCATTTATGACAAAGACGAAATCAAAAACTGGAAAAACAATGATAACATATCAAGGATTCATCCTAACACGTCATCATCATTCTACCTAACAATATTCCATTTGATGTAAAATAATTTAAACAATTTCTAATATATTGATATATTTTAAGATATTCTGATAATTTTTGTTTACTTGCAACAATATATGGATTGAAAATATTATGCTATGCGAGCAGAGTTTGGAATGTCCATAAAGATATGTCACAATCACAAGTATCGTGGATTTAAATCAATTTAAACTTCATGAGACTTTTAATACGAATGAACATTGAAATTTTTATCCATAATTCAAATAGAAATAAACTAATGCTAATGAAAACCCAAGGTATAATCTAAAAATAGACAATATATCTATGGAAATTTTTACCTTTATCTTTGCAAGCACCTAACTCATTCCTAAATTCAATAGATTGCAAGAAAAAATTACACGGAATTTAAAATTCTAAATTGACAAACTCTCGGAACGTACGACCAAGTCTTCTTTTTCAATAACGGGCCGTGTTAACTCCTAACGCGCAGGGATTTGAGTAATGTTGATTGCAAAATTGACCATGTGGATTGTACGATGTCCCTCTCATTTTCGTCTGATTACTTTCATTTATTGTTTAACCATTATAATATTTATATCAAAATCTCAAAATGAAACGATGTAGTGTGCAATAGTTGAGTTTGTCCAAAAGATTCGTTTTACCAAAATAGTTGTGAAGAGTAATTTCCAGAATTTATCCAGAAAACTGATTCTACCGAGTATCATAAATGATAAACCAGGTAATAGTTGCTGTTCATATGTCGTTCTTGATTGACAATCGATAATTAGCAGTTACTGTTAAGTTGTAGTTGATTTAGATACAGATTGCTCTATGCTCAATCGATTTATTGTAATGAATAATGATTGATTCTTTCAACATATGCAGAATATACAATATATTTTAATCATGTTCATTTTTTCAGTCGCTGTTCTTGCATCACCGATTTAAACGACCTAATTTTTTTTAGATTATTTCGAGATTATTGTTTTGTATAAATAAGTGAGTGAGGAATGAGTGAATTCGTGGAGGAAGATATTGAAGGTTTACTTCCTGTTTTCGAGACGTTGAAAGGTATTCAGCTATTATCACCTACTGAAATTGATTCATTTGTCAAACGCTGTCAGTCTTTTGAATATCGTCTCCAGAAACCTGTAAGCAATTCAACTGACTTTGCTTGATCAACCATGTTATTCCTTATGAAAATGCAATATCTAGAATTCGACAAAGCATTTCAATTTTTAGGAAAAATACTGAAATATTACCAGATTTTCTAGAAAAAATACTGAACTATCGTAATGCACTGACATCATTCAAAGTCAATAGTAAATAAATTCAAGAATTCATTGAAGAATTAATTTTGGATACTTAATGGTGTTTTGTTATAGCATTATAATTATACCTCTAGAGTTTAGTACGAAATAAATTAATGCCTATTAATTTATAGCAGAAGGATTCATTCTCGTTCAAAAGATATAGCGATTATTTGGGATTGATTCTAAAGTTTATTCGAATGCGACGAAAACGAATCAAATATAGATTGAGGGAAGATGAAATTGAGGGTAAAATTAAAATCAGAATTGCCAACCTTCTTCGACAACGTTGTGAACGATTTCAGGTATTTCAGAAGTTTTCGATTACACTCTTAAATTAGACAAATTAATATTTAATTGGAATTTATTTTGATGGAAAATATTACGATATAAATGAGTTCTAACTCCAACTGAACAAAATTAATCTAACTCCAGTTGGACAAAATTAATCCATAAATAGCTTTCCGTAGGATTGAGAAGTATTCTCTCTGCATTAGTAGAGCTAAAGCTAAAAACTAGTATTTTCAATAATCAATAAAGTGGCAACTATTTTCAAATCTGTTTTCATATTTTCGATGAGATTCAAGACTATATTGTACCACTATTTTTAATGTTCGGTTCATAAGATTACCTGATTACAGGGATCATTAGAGATTTGGGTTGATTTGATCGAATTTTTGAAGAGTGAAAAAATGTATATGCGATGTAGCAAGGCATATTTTCGTGCGATGCAGGTAAATTTTTCGTATAATTTCTTGTTCAGAAAGTTGATCATGGAAGAAATAGATAAAATATTTAAATCAAATAACATCAAAATTAGATACGAAATCAAGAAAAGATTTTGCAAGGTTTGAATTGCATTACATTTTGATTGCTTACAAAACTTATTTTTATCAAAATTTAGAAAAAAGTAAAGAATCACATCTGTCATTAAACCACATCTAGATTCCATAGTTTTAAATAGATTTAATTTAATTTGGAATATAATGTCCAATAAATGATTGATTATGGGCTCTTGTACTGCAGATCTTTCCAAGAGATTTTTCTTTACGACTTCAAGCGGCTCGATTTGAATATTCAGTTGAACACAGAATAGAATGTGCACGTTATATAATGCAAGAGGGAATACGTTTGAATCCTACGGAAAGTTATTTATGGATTAATTTTGTTCAGCTGGAGTTAGATTATGTTAAATGGTTGGTTTGATGACGATTTTCTGAAATATGCAAAATTAATCAAAATTGATTTGCAAGCCAGTTATATAATCAGGGAATTAGAATTTTTAGAATATCTTAATGGTTGACAGTTGAGTTTTTTTTTTTTTTGAATTGTATTGATGTCTTTTCCCGTCGTTAACTCAATGCTGCTTTTGGAAATATGTTTTAAGAGTTTATTCACGATATAATGTTTTTAGGTTGATTACTAGAAAAAGTATATTGACAGGAAAGGGATATCCTTTTCCATGTACTGAGGAGAAAGAGATAGAAGTTGCAAATGAAGCACAGAAGAAAAGTCTGGAAGGGAAGGCAGAAGTAAAGGGAGAAGTGAACAAGATGCAGTGTTGGGTCTTCGAATTGTTGAAACAATCATTAATCAAGCCTTAGAATGCTGCATTCCAGAGAAAAGTGGTTGGTCATTTTTTTGATATATTTTAATCCAATATGCAGAAATTATTAGATTTGTCGAACATCTGTCGTTTTTTAATTTTATTTTATTCAATCGCCAATTTCAGTTTCATGAGAAATAGTGCAAGTTTGAGAATATGAAGTCAATTTTCCATATATATTTTTTAACCGTTATAGCTATGTGTAGGATATTATACCATAAAAAGACTAGCTATATCAGGACTGTGAAAAGTCAATAATTAATCTTTCATTTTTTGTTGTTTTATTTTGGTTGTAATTTATTATTAGATGTATTGATTCAACCAGTGTTAGCTATATTTATTATAGAAATGTTACTTAATTTTTGGAGAACTACGAAGAAATATGGTCTGGTGGCCAATCATCTAACACAGAAATTGTATGATATGTTGTGGTCTCCGAAATACAAAAGCGAAGAAAGTTGGATTGCAAGATCAGAAACAATTAATTATGTAAGTTATATCAATGATTGTTGTTATTTGAAATAAAATGTTGAAATTTGATGTGCTACGCTTCATTCCTTCATTATGCTGCAGTATGTGATTTAGAATTTCCCTTGAATGAAAAGCGTGCACAAAAATAAAAGATCTTTTCCAAAGTTCAAATATTGGTTTTCGATTCACAACTTAATATGTTTATTCATAATAAATTTTAGTTGTGTATTGTTATGCTTTGCGTGTAAAACTCTCTTATACCAACAATATTATAATGATAAAATCGATTTCATTTTATAAATTTAGGGTCAAATAAATAGAGTTCTTTTTAGGATCAAGTTTCTCTCTACGAGTTGCTTGACAAAGCTTGCGCAGATATGCCAACTGAAAAGATGCATCGACATTATTTGGCTGTTTGTCATAGGCATTATTCAACTTATCGTTAGTTGATTGTTATTTGAATTTAGTCAATTCATTTTTTCTAGACACCAATACATTTTGCATTTTTTTAAAATTCAATTGCACATTGCAGTAATTCTTTTCTTAAATATTATACAGGAATATTCGCTTCTGTTGAGACTTATAATTTCAAAGAGAGAAAGTTGTGGCTTTAGATCTATTCACATCATTAACACAGAACTTTACTAATTCATCTTAAGCAAGAAGTTTTGGTCTAATTTTATCCATCTCCATGATAGTTGCCATGATCCGTTTTCGGACATAATAAATGCTGATAATTTTTTTATTTGCACTGAAATTTTAAGTCTATTCTTTCATATATTAGTTGCAATACTCTAAAATCTAAAATATGATAGGCGATCCAGATGCAGAGGAGAAGTATCTTGAGCAACTTTTCTGGTTGATCAGTAGAGGATATGGAACAAATATGGATGTTATAAAATTCAATCGTTTAGTAGAAGATTTCGAAGAAAAGGAAAAAATTTTAAGTGAAGCAGTGAAAAATAGTCCGGAAAATGCATTTTTATGGATGATGTTGCTACAGTGCAAAATAAAATTCAATCCAATGGATGTCGAAACTATACGTAAATTGTTCAATAAAGCAGCAAGAGAAGTATTTTTTCAAATTAGACATTTTCGTGATTTTTTTAAAGAAGAATTAAATCAGATATTTTATTATTCCTGAAAAAATAAGCATTCATGCCTGATCCCAGAAATGTTACTTTACTTTCGACACACACAATTGCGGCGAATCACAAAAATTACTGATGATTCCTTGATGTAAGCTTTTTAGACATTTTTGAGATAAGTTGAACTTAGCTTGAAAATTTAGTGAATACATAATAATTTCTAGAGGTATATTGCCTCAGATTGTCAGATACTATTTAGAATTTTTAGGTATATGATGAAAGCCATGGTCTTGCTGATATGTACAAGGTAGTGATCGATTGGGCGCATCAATATTCAGAAGATGATGTGGATGACTTTTTCAGACGAGCCACTTTTCGTACAACACCAAAAGTTGCATGCGAAATGCGATGTATTCGTTTGAAGTACCGAATTTTTACTCGTAAATGAATTTCTTAGTAGTCAAGAGATGTTATCTCTTGCTTTTCTAAAAGGATAATTTTTTTCTTTAATAAATAATAACAAATAATTTTGGAGAATGACGATCTTTCATTCTTTTATCTTTTCAATTAATGCTATAATTTCGCAGCAGTGGCGATCTGACTGCCATAAAACTAAAATAAATAATTAAAAAAATTATATATATTTGAAGCAGTCTATCTTCAGTTCTCTGGATTTTTTCCAATTAATTGACAGAAATCATTTTCAGTTACCTAGCTTCTGTCCATCGCGATAGACCTAATAAACTACGAGAAGAATATTTCTTGTTTGCGAAACATCCACCGAACAGGTAACAAATATTTGCTTTAGTAGCGATCGTTTAACTTGCAACTTTTATTATGATTTTTGATTTATTTGCAAATCAGTATTATCTTTGAATTTTTGAAACTGTGGTCTTCTAGTTTATAAATGTTGGAGGGGCAAACTTTTATTGCTTATTGAATTCGTTGATTGAATTTGGATTTTGATTCAGTTTATTTTATGAATGATGCCGTATCTTTTATTTGTTCCTCTTTTTCCAATAATTATTTGATTAGAAATAAAAACTAATTTTTATTCTTATTTATTCGATATAGCAAGGATCATTAAATATTATTTTTACTTTAGTATCGAAGTTCATCGAATATTTATTGGACATGAATTGAAATCGGAGCACATGTCAGTAGAATTTATTGCGCAGGCTTTCGAATTAATGATAGTAGAATTTGGGAGTAAAACACACGAATGTTGGATTGAATATGCAAGTTTTATGCTGAAATATGAGCCACTTACTTTGCAAACAATTCATAGAGTAAGCTAGCCTTTACTTCATTATTTTTATTTGCATTGAAGGATGAAATGTCACGGATCACTGTGATGTGAGTTTCGAGACAGTTTCAGTATTACGTAGTTGCAGTTGCTTCGAGCACTGTTATTTAAATAATTATTTAATCTAACTGCATGACTCATGAACATTTTTTACTCTCACAAATTAGAATGATTAGTCACCCAATAATCTTCAGCTATACATAGCGCGCATGCTCCTTGTTATGGTAAAGCAAAATTTATCCAGTTTTTAGATGTTTGTTATAAATCTTCAAAAATTTTGCAAATCTGAAGATTTATAAATAATTAAAATCGTTGTGAAATTTAGAGCATATGAATGCATGTGCTGAAAGATTTGAGAAAACTTTTGGAAGGATAGTTAATTAACTAATAGACTCAGTTTGTCTTTTTTCAGCGTGCAGTAGCTTCCTTGGTATCGCATGAAATTGAACCATTTCTGGTGGCTTATAATAATTTGTTGCAAATTGCTGTCAGTAATTATAATGGATTCGATTCCGATGTGGAAAAGGATGAACTAAACATTTATCTTAGTGGGGATGATGATGATAACAATTCAGATTGAAAGATTTGCTTGAAAATTGCAGGTAAAGCTATTGAGAGTTTCTAACGAGATGGTTCCATTTTATTTGATCAACTAGAAGCAAGTAGAATTAAGATATTTTAGTGCATTTGAAGACTGAATCTATTTGTTAATTGTGAACATGGTCAGCGATTTTGTGGTCATATCAGCTGAATCAGCATCTCATTTGCACTTTATTCATCTGTAGGATTTTTAAACTTAAAATGTTTTAGATTTCGAGAATTGTCGTCTGATTAGAATTTAGATCAGCAGTCATTTAAATTAAAGCTAGTTATCATAGGATGAAGTTTTAAATATAAAATATTTTAAATCGCTTACTTTGCATGATCTATCCGAAGTAAATTTAAATAAGTATAAATCAAGGGACAAATCTTATTGTTTTACATTTTGATTGTTATTATTGTTTTTTTGTTGTTTATATCAGCTCTACATACGTTTTGCTGATTGGTTACCATATTTTTATTGTATAACAAAATGAATTTTTCGCCAGCTTAAGTAAATTTCAGGTTTCAATTTTGCTTTTAATTACAAATGAAAAACAAATCTTTTTCCCATTATTCCCCATAAATTTTCACAATCATTCATGAAGAAAATGAAGTCGAATGAAAGAAAGGAAAATGTTACGAATCCGACTGATTTCGTTTTTGATTGTAAAATATCATAAAATTTGTAGAATGCTCTAAAGCGTTATTAAGAAACTATCCTGTATTGTTTGCGGGACTTACACAAGTTTAATCTTTAAGAATTAGATAATTTAATCGAATATGTAGCTTTCCATCTACTGCTACTAGTTATATCCAGATCAATCAGTTAACAGAATTATCTTATGATGCTAAAATATTTACAATTGTCTTCGGCGATCAATGAAATTTTTATAAATTAAAAGTTCTTCACACGATAAGTTTCCTTGGTTAGCAAAAAGAGTTCATCTAAATTCGATAGATATTTTCGCTGATGGCATGAAATATTACGAAAATGAAGTTAAAAGCTTCAAATATGAAGGTTTATCATCCAAGAAATCCTTCGGAACTGTGCCAGGCCTTAACAATGTATGTAATACATTATTATTGTTTTGTTCATGCTCTTTTATCATTGAATATTTTATCACTGAAACATATAGTATTGGTTATATTGAATCATTTTATATTCTTATTCGATCAGAAACAAAGCAATGCTGACAGAATTAATTACCTATCCTAATTATTTTTACAGTGACATTTCCTCAATTTATCAATATTTCTGTATAGAAATTAACATCAACGTCTCATTGAACATTTCAGATTTTTACCTGAATATCTCTTCAGTATTTTCTGGCTCGGTGCCATTGACTGTCGTAAAATGGAAAACTATTATTTGATAACAGTTGAGGGAATTCAATTTTCCGGCATAAAAGAAATATTTTAAACTGGCATGCTTTTGGCTATTATTGCCACATTGTGAATAAAGTCCAAAAATAATTTAGAATTTCAATAGGCCAAGCTTATTTAGCACTCGAAAATTATTTTTATTATGAAAATACTTCACAACATTAATGGTTATATACATATATAATTCGAATTAAGCTGAAAGAAATAAAAAACTGAGCAAATAAACGTCAGACCTTCCAGTTCTCAAATTTTTAAATGTTTCTTCATTTTCATATGATACGAAGATTTGTGTTTGTATATCAAAACCATGAAGTATTAACACTAAGTTGCTCTTAAAGTAAATGTTCCGAATCTCTTTTTTTGTGCTGAAATATTTTCTGTAAGTACGACATAAAATATTTGCGGTTTAATCACAACTATTGTAACTATCTGCCGATAAACAAAATGTAGTCATAAATTCATTTCTTCCTGTTGTTTTTCTAAATTCTCGTGAACAAGAAATCATCAAGTAATTCTCATCTGGAATACCCGATTATTCTGAGTGTTTTGACTGTCATAAATGTCTAGTTTTGTTTTTAGCTTTTCTGTAGTAAATTTTTCATTACTAGCAGTAATAATGACCAATTTCATTTCGTCCTGAAATTTATGATTATTTTATTAAAATCCGGAGATTTCATTCTTCTAGTCTGATAGAATGCTCTAATAGTAAAATCCTTGATGAAATTCAATTTGGTCTAACATGATGCATCGGGTTATCATCACATGCTGACCCATTAAGTTCTAATAAATTCACATATATAGCTGTTCACTATTCACTGCATACTTTTTCCATGATTTGGTTTCTCAAAATTTCGATTGCAAATTAAAAACTGATGTATCGAAAGCAATGCACCCATCAAACATTTGTAAAGTTTTGCATCGGTTTTTCTGAAGCAGAATGAGCACTAATTGTATTTCTTATCGCGTCTTTATTGGGTGTGAGCTGACGTCGAGGGGACCAAATGTCACCAGTGTTGGGGATTAAGTAGGGTGTAGTGGAGTTGTATTGAAAGCACACCGTGAAGCCGAAACGTTTATTACTGATTGTACTTAAGTGATAACAATAATATCGATGATGATCACTCGTGGTTTATATCTTCCCAGCAGTGGGAGTGGTTAATTCTAGCACCGGAAACACACCGGATATGGAGGAAACATTACAGTAAGATTAAAAGGGGAGATTAGCGTGGGAAAATAAGCGTCTAAACAAAAGGATGTAGATTGGTTAGATAACAACAAAAACGTGTGAAAAACAATTTTAAGGAATGTAGATATGACTGGGATGATTCATAGTTTCATGTGCATTAATTTACAGTGAGTAATCTATTTGCTTATTTGTTTACAATAAGAAATTTATTTAATTATGTAATTGTATGTTGGAGTTTCGCGAATCAGCGTTCGCGACATTTCTTTTGTTTTTATTTCTTCTGCTTCCTCTTTTTTTTTTAGCATGCTGGGCTCCGAGAACTCATTGTAATTTAATTATAATAAGATTTGATGTAAATCATGAAATTAATGTGCAAATAACGAAATTGAAGAATTCCATGAAATCATGAAATTAGTGTAAACCATTAGCAAGAACTAACAAAGAAGGAGTAAAATTTTGGGCATCGAAACAAAGATGAATTTATATGGAACTAGAAGATTTCAGAAGGAGAATTCCAGATCAAACGCCAAGTTTAAAGTTCATTTCCAAGTGAGAGAAACAAGAAATTGAAGAAATCTGTAGGGACTAAGAAGAAGAATTCAGCCACTTTAAATTTCGTCACGGTCAGGTAGGAAACGTCGACAACATTTGTTGCCATTTTTTTTTTCTCTATCACATTATCCAAAGTTAATAATAACGCGAAGAAATTGATAACGTTAAACAATTATGTAATCAGTTAATAAGAAGAGTACTGTACGTTTTACGATTTTCGCGAAGGTGTTAAAAGAAAAGATACAGAATTTGAAAGGGTTCTCAAAAGAAAATTTTACTTCTAAAGAATACGATAAGGCAATTCAACTACTAGTAGTAGTCAAGATAATGCGGTTAAGGATAATGCAAAAAAAAATTGAACATTGGATTTAAGAAAAGATCGGACACGAATACGTTATGAACTTGAAATCAAATGATCTGTAGCATGTCGTGTCTGCCCTTATTTGACTTTATGAAGCCAGCGGTAGTAAAGAGAAAATGAAGCTTGAACGAGTCGAATTTTTGTCGAAACTTTGTTTGAACGCTTTTCTTAGTAAGAAACTGCGAAAAATATGTCATCATTACTGGGTATTTTAGGTGATGATTATCTTTCGCAATTTGGCATTAGCTGAAAAGCCATAAATCGTCATATTTTCGACCGAGTTATTTATCGAGATGATCTCTTGTTAAATTATTATTTGCCCAGTTTAGAAAATGCTCAATTGTATATTGACAGTGCATGATGATGAAAACAAAGAGGACTGACAACAACAGGCTTGTACTGAAGCTAGTTATGCAGGTATTCCACAGGGAACGCTCAAATTTGTTCGACGTTAACGAGAGCAGAAGGGCATCTTTATCCTTTAAGACAGAAAAAATCCATCAATTTTCTGTCACGGTTAAAAAAATCGGCGACAATTAGGACAATAAATGCTTTAACTGAATCAAAGCAGAAGGCAATGAAGTTGACATAAATTAGTTTGCAGAAAATGCAGAATAGTAATTCAATGCTTAAAGGCCGAGTCTTCTCGCTTATAAAATTAATTACATCTTTCAGATTTTGCTAACAATTCAAGAGAACTTTAACCTTTCTGGCTTCTAACATATAACTGAATTAAAATGTTTTAACTGTTTATCAATATTTAGCTAGTCTAATTTGTTATAATTCAGAATATATTAAAATACCAAACATTTTTTAGTCTAAATATGATGATAAAAAACGATTCATAAAAAAGGCGAGTTTGAAAAGCTTGATAATCATGAATATTGCAAATGTTTTGTAAAGTAATGAATATCAATGTAATTAGCGCAGAATTCTTTTCATTTCGAAATTTAGAATGAAATCAACCGAATAAATTACTCATTGTCAAGAAGGTGTTTGTTGACAGCGAAATATTAAAATTCGTAGAAAGTTAAAAATATTTCAAAGTTGGAAATCTGGCTTTATTAAGACTGAATCAAGATAAAAATCTTAATTCGTTTGCAAAAATTATTTATATGCAAATTGCAAACATTTATATATTTCTTTTTTATTCGAAGTCTGCAGATGGAAAACCATTTAATGGTTAAAACGCTTGTCATACTTATTAAAACATAATGTAGTGAAATTTTTTATTTGTTTTGTTTCACAGCTAATAATAATTTTAATAATAATATAATATAATAATCTAGTGACGAAGACTTCTTTTTGGTTGGCATAATCGGTTCTAGATTTGGTCGGAATTGATAGAAGAATTGATTTAAGTCAAGGAATAACAGAATCGTATGGAAGAGGAAGCTGATATTTAGATGATCGTTAAGCGATACTTAGTTTTTATAGCCCATACTTGGGTAATTAAACCTCTAATACGATATTCTAACACACAACAAGCTTAAAGATCAAAATTTCGATAAGACGAGTTAATGACAGTAGCAATATAAAAAAAAAAAAAAAAACCAATATGACCTTGATAATCTACCTAATTGACTACCTCATTCGATAATGATTTGAATGCTCAGGATCATTGACAGATGATTTGGATGCCCAGGATCATTGGCAGTTTGAGCGAAAATGCTGCTGTCTTATTACTTTCTTATAGCTTTATTGCCATCATGCATCACCCAAGTAACAGTAAGCGAATAAATTATTTAATTATGAAGATTATATATTTATAAATTATTCTTTTAATCAAGGACAGAATTTTTCCGTTAAAAGAATGCCAAGAATGGTATTCACTGTTTGTATTTTTATCAGTTTTCTCCGTTGCCTTCGAAACAGTCGATATTTCTCGGCTAAAAAAGAAAAAATAAAAATAATAACATTTAGTTTGTGTTTGAACATTCTCTCTGTAACATAATACTAACTGTATATGCTGATATCAGTAGAATTCCTTCACAATGATTGAAGCTGCTCAAAATTTCAAGAAAAATAATCAACAAATCACTTTCATTCCGCGTAATTTTAGATACCAAATAAAAATGATTCATCAGTTGAGGAAGGAATAAATGAACCAGTTAGATCCAAATGAACATATCGAAAACATTCAAACGAAAAACGGGTTAAAAGCAACGCATGTAATGCGGAGTTCAATCAACGCAGCAGTCTGAAAAGACGTCATCGAACACAGACAGTCGAAAAACCATCCAAATGCGATATATGTCATAAAAGATTCATTTCTGGCAGCAAACTGAAAAGACATAATCGAACACATACAGGTGAGGAACCATATAAATGCGATTTATTCGATTAAGGATTCAGTGATTTCATCAGTCTGGAAAGACATAATAAAACACATATAGACGAGAAACCATTTAAGTGTGACGTATGCGATAAAAAATTCAGTGATGTCAGCGATCTGAAAAAACATCATCAAATGTATGCAATCGAGAAGCCATATAAGTGCGATTTATGCGATGAAGGATTCAGTGACTTAGCAAACAGAAAAGACATAATCGATCACATACAAGCGAGAAACCATGTAAGTACAATTTATGCCATAAAGGACTCAATTTCGCCAGTAAACTGAAGATGCATAATCAAACACATACAGGTGAGAAACCATTTAAATGCGATATGTGCGATAAACGATCCAATAATATCAGCCATCTGAAAATACATCACCGAATACATATGGGCGAGAAACCATTTAAGTGCGATGTATGTGATTAATAATTTGCAAAGGCATAAAAGCACACATAATGTTTCAGTTGAAGGATTGCATCGGATGAAGGATATACCAACAAATAATACCTGTAATACAGCTATATTAATAAAGAAATTAATTTCATATTCAAGATTATGAGCGCTATTTTACCTCTCATATTTTGTTGATTATTGCTTGATTAATGGCTAAAAATATATAATAAAATTTGAACAGATAATTTTTAGTTCCAATTGAATGAATTTCATATTGGATTCATTTTATCACTTTGATTTTCATACATTATTGCAATCCGCAGTATTCTATTTTTTCACATTTATCTATTTGTTATTATAGTTTTTCATCCGTGATTCGAAAAAGTTCGAGAAATATCTAGAAGCTTGTTTTACTCGAATTTTCGCTCACTTTTAATTATCATATAATGTGGTTGAACATAAAAGAAATTAACGGATATTTCTTTGTTCCGCATCTACTTTTGCGAAAATAGTCTCAACAGCACTTGTAAATTTATAGAACCTTGGAGTCGTTAAGCATTATTTTTCTGTTGATAACTTGATTTATGACTACTAAATGTGTAACACATCCTTCCGTTGAAATAATTTTCTTCGTATTTTGATATAAAAAAAAAGAATTTTAAAAATAATTTAGAAACAAACGAATTCGAATAAATGAATTCTTATCAGTAAAAAGACAAAATGCACAGCAAGCAAAAACACAAAGTTCTTTAAGATTAATCAAAATTGCCTAATGATTAAATAATTGCAAATCAAAGAAATAGATTTAGAAAAACTAATCATAATGCACGTTTTTTTACATGTAATAAAAACTAAAACGGCCTTGAAAAGAAAAAATTCAATCCAATAGCAAAAACATTCAGTTTAATTGTTTAATGATAGGATAGAAAAATTCTACAATGAACATAAGATATAAAAGCAAAGTACTATATACAAAAACTTCATATTTTAATTGTATATTCAAGAATTAATATCAAACTGAATTTTCTTTGCTTTAAAGTAACCCTGTCTGAAATAGAGAATTTATACTTTAGTATTTGAAATAATTATTTGAAATCATAATAGCATGCGAATATTTTTATGTGAGCGGTACTACCATATACTACTTTCCTTGATTTCAATATCGATTTTAGCCTTTTAAATGTAATATTGAATTCATAAAGTTCTGTTATGATTAGTTTCTCACATTTTATTTCTTTTTTCTCATTTCGTTTTCACAATTACTGAATGCAAAAATCAATGAACTTCATTATCGAATATGCATTGCTGATGACGATGATAATAGCAATATCGACTATCAAAAAAAATCGCTTGATTGGTGTCGCTGTAGTCGTGAAGAAATACTTTGGTAAAAGAAAATATAAGGATTCATATGGTAATTTGTTAGTGATGTACTAGAATATAGGTCAAGATGTTGTAAATCATACAGCGCTGACCTCAGAGTGGTGCGAAATAACCTAATCAACAATGTAATTTTAGTTAGGTATGTTCTACGAGGCTAGTAGAAGTGGAAATACGAGGCTAGAAGTGGGCATTTAGTCACTCTTTTCCATTAACTCATGTTGTCATCATTAAAATTGTTTTATTGAAATCATTGAATTTACTTTATTGGTCGTATAATTGTTGCGTTCGTTGATATATTATCAAATTTATCGTAATAAAGATTTGTTACCCAAGTATGAGGTGCTAGCACTAAAAAGCAGAAGAAATCTATCAATTTTTTGTTATGGTAAAGAAAATTGGCGACAAAATTTGGTTCAACCAGCGAGCTAAGGATTCATTTCCGCCACTTCCAAATAAAACAGATCCAAGTGGTATAGAACCACCATCATGTAATGAACGAACTCTGTCGCGAATTTCAATATCGCGAAACTCCAAATAAATAATAAAATAATAAAAATTTAACATAAAAATAATTACAAAATATTATGATGATTCATTAATTTCTATTTACATTTTCCCACGCTACATTTTCCCATGTTTCCTATCCTGAAGCAATATTTCCATTTTCCCACGTTACATTCTCATGTTATCATTTCCTGTCTTAGATTTCCAATTCATTTTCCCAACCATCCAACCAACCATTCAGCTGTGTTAGCTAAACAACCTAACAAACCTTTCTACACGCCCAATTTCTTATTGTTTAAAAACCCTCTAATTTAATAGTCGAGAGTTACGAAATATCAAAAAACTAATTCATCTTAATCCCCTTCAATTCCTCAATCCTTCAATTCTTCAATTTCATTTTTAAATCATTGTCATTGTTCTTGTTGGCTCGTGCGATTATCAACATTATAAACGTCGTCCTATTCCTGTTCTACATAAAGAATAAACCTTATTTCGAATCTGTCGTGACATCGACCCAACCAGTTCAACAAAACTAACGCAACAAACTCGTACGCAGTTTACCTAGTAAGTGTCAATCCGTTAATTGGTGACTTTGAATAGCTATGATTGATCGTATATCTTGTACCAGTGACGTATCTATCAAGTTCTGCTACTTTAGTAATAAATATTTAAAAATTTACCAAACGAAAAAAGGCAAGAGAAACCCCATTGGTGGCTAGTTATTCACTACTTATCTTTTAAGTTGGGTTTTTATTGTCTTAGACGCTTTAACAAGCGCATTTCAGCTTAATATTGGGTAAAACCTTGAAAGTTTGTAAAGACATGGGGTACTTATCAACTTTCGATGATTTATGTGCCTTTGTTATAACCGGTAACGGAGAATATGAGTTCAGCTGCGGAGAGGGAGTCTGAGGCGCTCAAATTACTCACTCTCAGAATGAGGAGGTAGTGACAAAGTCAATCCATCAAATGACTTTGTTAAACCGTATGAACGTGAATTTATCAGACGTGAAAAATGTTTCCAAGCGCAATTATTGAAGACTCGAAAATAATTAGGACTCTGTGAATTATGTTTGAAGAAAGGCCACTCGCAACAAACTTGCGTGAAGGAATTAAAATGTTTTTATTGTAGATGGGCCACAATAGTGCTTTATGTAACCAACAGCGAATGAAGCAAACCAAAAATTACAAAAATACGAAGGAGCAAACGGAAACCAAAAGACAGTGGCGGCTACGATTACGGATTATAGCATTCAGGAAAACCAGCCGTACTACGACCTTTGTAAATTTGTGGTGCAATTGAAGTACCTTCTCGACCAGCTGATGGTATAATAGAATCGGATCGGGAACCCGAAAGATTTAAACGATGCATACCAGTACTTAATGGGCCAAAATCTTCGGGTGAACTAATCAATAATTCCGGTTTTTTCATTTTTTTCTCTCCCTAAAATGAAAATTAGGCAAGAAACAATCAAAAATCGTTCATTATGAACAATGAGGCAAGATGCGTTGTAGGCTGGTCATGAAACAATCAGGAAATTGTTCCAGCAAAGGAATATGAACTTGCACAGAGATGACTCTGATCTACAATGCGAAAACTGAAAAATCTCCAGAATTATTGGAACGCTACAATCTTTTTTTAAAAACTTATTAGAAGAAGGGATCATAGAAAAGGTAAGAAATCAGGATGAAACATCACGAGTATCTTATCTGCCTCACTAGACAATAATAACACCTTAGAAATCCATCGAAAATAAGAGTAGTATTTGACGCATCAGCAAAGACAAATGAAGGGCCATCGTTAAATGAATGCCTGTATAAGGGATAGTAATGATACCATCATCAATAGGAATTCTTTACGAGCCAAGCAAGGACGTTATTTGATGATGACTAGTGCGGAGAAAGCATTTTTGCAAGTCAGCTTAAAGTGGGAAAACAGAGATGTCACTAGGTTTTTATGGCTGAAAGGTAAATCGAAGGAGTCGTCTCAAGAAAACATAGCTACTTTTCGATTCGCACAAGTTTCTTTCGGCATTTTCGATTCACACAAGTTTCTTTCGGTATCATCACCTTTTCTATTGGTCGTTGTGATTAGATATTTACTGAGTGAAGAAAACTCAAAATTATCAATGGAAGCTTCAAGGAATTTCTTTCTTGATAATGTTGTGCTAATCTCAGAAAATGAGTTAGGAAGTACCAGAAAAGCAAGGGAAGCAAAAGAATTCTTTAAGAAAGTCAAGATACATTTGAGAGGATTCCATGCAAATCATGAAATTAATGTAGAAAAGGTGCAAGAACTGCCAAGAAAGACAGGAATAAAATTGTTGAGCATCGAATGGGATAATAATACCAAAAACGAATTTAGCAGAAACGAATTTATCTGGAAAGTTCAAAGATAAGCCTTGCTAGGAGTGTCATGAATTTTGAAGGAAAGTGTTTCCAGTAACTTATTGATATGATCGGAATTCTCAAAATCGAACATGTATAATATCAATGCATTTAATCCATCTGGTTTAATTGGCGTCCAAAAGAGAGAATTTTTCACTTGTCAATTCTTCATTGGGAAAGATAAAATCCTCACGAATTTGTAAGTTTGAATTTTTGACATGGAGTAGTTGGAATGTAGAAACAAAATTAGCATATTAGAATATTTGAATTTACAGATCATTGCGAGCATGAATTTTCCGTTAATTTCAAAAATGATTTAGAGATTATTTTTGATTTTCTTTCCAACCTTAGTGTGAAATTTCGAAAAAGTAGTCTTAAAATCAATGAATTGCTTATTTTTGATGGCTTTTTCCTACTTAAGGACCATATAATTAAGGACCTCATATTTGCTTAAACTCTTCTGATCTTGCTTTAATCGCATTTCGCGTATTTAACATTAATTCGTCACTAATTATGTGGTTTTAGTATAGCTAAATTATTAGCTATTTTCTTTACTTCTATTTTTATTACTGTTTCCTAAATTATTAGATTTTTTGCGTCTGTTGCTTTGATAGGATTTGATTGTACCAATTTTACCTATCTACTTAATCAGTCAATGCTTTCGCTTTGCCGTTGAATTTAACGGATTTAACTTTGGATATTTCGTAGTTCATAAGCTAGAAGTTTTTTTTATATTTGATAATTTGATCAATTAATTTTTCAACTTTAATTTCCTCAGTTGTATTTCCAGTTTTAATTCATAATGATTGCGAGAAGTAAGGCTTTTTTCGTCACTGTAATAATTTCATGGTTTCCATTTCTTTTTTCTTAATTAAATCAATATTTTCTGCAATTAAGAGATATAGGATACAAAATTTAATGGAATTTTTCCTTACGCTTGATGTTTAGTTATAATTTCTTTCATTGTTGCTTTGTGAATCATTTCTATCTCAGAAATACAATTTAATTGAGAATTCTATTTTTATTCAGGTTTAATTGATGTAGTAACTATAAGCTATTTCGAAATATTCATATCTCTTCTAATGACTTAAATTGTAAACTTTGCTATTGATTTGTATTTTCATTTGAAATGGATTTCTATATTTTCAATTTTAAGTCATTTACTGTGAAAAATAGTTTTTATGTTAATTTTATTTTGATTTACTTTTTACTTTCCATCATTTTGTGTCAAGTAGATTGTTATCCCATCAGAAATGCGATAATACATTAAAATGATTTGACTTATTATTGTTCCAAAATTTTCAGAAAAAGAAATTTTAGAACTTTTGTGCTTTTGATGCTATTTTTGGTATTCTTGATAATTAATTTAATTATCGTTATGTATGCGAATCATAATATTTGAAATTTGATAACATTAATCAACATATTTATTAATGATTATTTATTCTGTTACGTTCTAATCATTTTAGTAATTTTTTTGTTATAAATTTTTTACAAAATGGTAATTATTTATTCTGTTTCATCTTAGATTTAAATAATTTTTTTCTGTTTTATTTTGTAACAATGTTAGGCTTAGAGCGTGCATCGAGAATAAATTGAATCGATGTATTACGTATCTTCGTCCGACAATTTATTTTTTTATCGATAAACGCCAAAAGATATCAATTCCATTAATTTACAAAGTGAGCTAAAATTTTGAATGAAGTATAGTTTTTAATATAGCGAATATTTTCATAGTTTAATGCATTTTTCATCAGTTAATTAATTTTAGATTTCAGTTAATTTTAGATTTCATTATCTCACTACAGCGTGAATAAAACAAAACGTTTATATTCAAAGCAAGTATGTTCAAAAATAAATTCTGCTACACCAGTCCTTAGTAATAATCAAACCGAAGTGCTAATCATCCAGATAATACAGCGAATAAAATGGACAAAATTTTTTAAAACCAACGATTTTCTGGAGTATAATAAACGTCTCCAAGTAACGTCCAAAGAATACATATTAATACGCAAACGTGACTAGTGCAAGGGGCATATAATAATATCTGAAATGAAGGAATCAGCCTTGCTAGGAAAATCAACTCTTTAATTGATATGCAGCTTTGTATATCTGTTTTTTTATTAAAAACTTTTCCAAAATTTTATTTCTAGACCATCTATGCCTTTTGAGTTCTTCGCTTCAATTCATCTATGCCTTTTGAGTTCCTTACCGAAGCTAATTTTATTGTTTGGAAAATGAAGCAGGTTGAAAATTTACTCGTTATAGCAATGATAGGTTCTGTAATTTTATTATCTCCAATGCACGATTGTAATTTTGTGATTTATTGTATTTTATTAGTCATTTATTTTATTAGTCAATTGTTTGATTTTTCATTTTTTGCTAAGTTTTCTAGTTCTTAAATCAAACTAACATTTTTCGATAATGATTTTTTTTTAGGTTGTGGGAACATTATAACCAAGAAATAATTGAATCGAGTAATTTACTGGATATATAGTTAACCGTATAAAACAAGGATCTGGCAGACTTGCTGGAATTTATTCTTTAAATATTATGCTAGGAATGCTTGAATATTGCTGACACAAATTTCACGGTATTTTTAATTGAAAAAAATTTCGAAATTCAGTCTTGTGAATTTTTCATTTGTATCATCCAAATAAATGTTAAATTCAATTAATAACTACGATAAATACTATCGTTACTGGTTAATTATTAGCTAAATAGCCTAGCAATTAAACCTAATGCGAGGGACTTGCTTTTAATTACTTTAGTTTCCATAAAGTTATCTGTAATGTTTGCAAGTTTGAAAAATACTGTAGAAATTACAAGCTACTTTGAAATATATGAGAATTACTGATATGATTATTTACTCTTCAAAACTCATTTTATCGGGTTCTATTTGAAAATGATGTTAGGACGAAGCAGTAACCAGCGTTTATCCGGGAAACCTATTTTTCAACCACTATTTTTAGTATCAATCAAGTTCAAATTTGACCCTTGAGGATACACCACAGCATTTATTTATGAAAGAATTGGATATCTCATTTAAGAAGGATTATATTTCGACATATCCATTAGTCTAATAGCAACATTAATTCGTTGCTATCAGATTAATCATCTATATAACGGTCCTTAGGTAATCAGTTATCAAGATTGCAACGCAAAGTCTTCAGTTTTTATTTTTTGTTCATTTAGTTGAAATTTATTAAAAGAGAAACATAACCTTCCAACATGCATAATGATTTACGGTGTTCTTTCTTCTCAATTTTTCTCTTTTATATGTAGAATGAAGTATAATATTCTTAATTTTTTAAAGACTTATCAATTTATTCATTGTAACTTTCTAAGTGAATTTTGCGAAAATTAAATAAAAAATCTCTTTTAGTGTTTTGATAAGAATGTTATCAACATTTCACTTGTTGTGGACTATATATATATATATTTCGCAATTAATAAGTGGAACGGATATTTTTGGGTGTTTAGCATTGCAAACATATCAAACGATATTTGCATGGCTACGTTGACGCTTAAACGATGATCAGTAGTAGAAGATACATTATAATAGATAATTAATAATTGTAAAACGTATGACAATTGCATTTTATCTCAAGATAATTAATAAATTATTTCATTAATATTGATCGCTTATCACGTTGCCTTTCTTGAAATGATGTTATTTGTATTGCGCTTTCGCCCACTGCATTTCGATTCATTAACAGATTGCGATTGAAGAATACAAATACCAAGCTGAAGTTGAAAATTAATAGGAAATTTGTAGTCTGTTTCTAGAAGAACTTTGCATATATAGTAAAGGAATGTAAAAAATTTGATAAGCAAGAGAGATTGATCAATGATTTATAAAATTTGAAAACTAAAGTCATGTTTGCAACCTTATTAGAATCTAACAAAGCTGTCTATAACAACTGAGCAGTTTCGGGATCTAAGAGTAGGAATAATTCAAATATAGCTTAAATTTAAAAATTAATTATCACCTGTCCAGTGTGCTCATTGCAAGCCACGTATATGTCACTTTAGTCACGCGTGCTATGAAAGGTCCATCAATACGAAAAATAGATACGAAAAATGCGTGTATGATCGTACTGACGCAGGTCTGAAATATGTTCTATCAAAATCGCTGTGGACTACATTTGTTGTCTTAGAGCGTTAATGAAATAAATATAAAACTGGTGCCGGACAAAGAATGTGTCTTTTCTTTTATGATTATCACTAATGTTCACGTTTCCAATAATTTTTCAAAGAAATCATGTTGAAAATTACAAATGAACAATTCGTATGTGGAAAAGTTGAATTTGTTTTTACCTGTTTGAAAAAGAAAATATCTTGTCTCAATACATTGACTCGTTGGCTTTTTTTTTCTGTAAATTCAGTGAAAATTATTTTTTCTTATCAAATGCGCAGATATTATGTAAGTCTATGAGAATGAATCATTAGAAGAATGGATTCCTAAAATTTTCGAAGCAAATTGTAATGAAATTGATCAAAAGGATTGGATTGTTAACTTTTTGATTTTCCTGCGGAAAAAGTGGTGAATATATTGCAAAATATATATTATAAAAGAATTTTAACTTAGCAATTCAGTTATGTATTATAATATTGAAACATACTTTTAAATAAGTGATGGTGCAGTAAAATGCAACGGCATCGATGATAAGGCTAATAAGAATGATACCATCGGACAAAAATGTAGCAATATATGCGAAAATGGGATGATTACATGGTCCATAGAGAGTTGACCATGAATGAACAGGTGACTCGAAATAGTACACGCATTCGACTATCAGTTAAAAATTTCTAATTTAGATAACTTTATTAAGTCCACCTCAAGGCCGCAGCATTTCATTATAAAAGTGCTATAAATGAATACCGTTATAATAAAGCACAGTGATTATCATACTGATTGACCATAAGAATATAATTGTTATTCGAGCATTTTTTAAATTAAAGATGCGGTGATATGTCATCGGATATGAAATTGCACAAAAACGATTTGTGGCCAAACGAATTGCATCCAAATGGCCGCATACAGTGCAGAATTTGCAATAGGCGACGCTATTCGAATGAAAATTGTCCATGGAAATGATACTACCTCCAGATATCTGATTAATTTAACTAACTTATTCTGAGAAGATAAAAATGTCTCGATACTTAATAAGCATAAGAAAATGAAGAAAACGTGAAAAGAATGTATGAAAGAAAAAAAAAGAAAAAGTTTTATGGGACTATAAGAATTTAAACTGTAAGAATTTTTTTTTGTAAGAATTTACTGAGTTGATATTCATCAAATTATTTCATAAATCCACTTTATTCGTACGAAAATATAATTAGTGTTTATTAGTTATGATCATTCATAGAAAAGATTTTGAATTCTGGTTACTATAAAGTTTAGTGACAAAACTGTTGACAGCCGTATACTTACACAATAATTCTGACAATGGTCCAAATGAGTAGAGCAGTGGCAGTTTGTATTTCAAATGAAATGTAAGAAATACATAGAAGTCCAAATATATTTTGATACCGATGTGATTTATGAATAAAATAGAGCGATATTGTATAAGCAAACAACGTTAATAATGCCATCTAGAATAAAAAGTCTAAGATTAGTATAATTTTCTTTCTAGATTTAAATAGAATAAAGGCAGTGCTGAAGAGATCGAGGAAATTTTAATATTTTAAGGATATATCAGAATGCGAAGTAATGCAGTGAATAAATTTATTCGCTTAATAGTATAGTTTCCATAAAATTAAGGAGTTGAAACGAAATCGTACCGGAATGGCAAATATATGAGTGGTAACATTGTTGTCAAATTTCGTGCTATTATCCATTCTTTCCTGTAGATTTGAGAATGAAATAGATTTTATTTTGTTATTACTTAACTTGTCTGAAATTATTGAAATGAAATTGCAAATTACATTTTTGTATTGCATTTAATAATATACCCATTTTCATGTTACGAAAATTTTCAAAAATTTTCAAGCTCTAAAATACGAAGTCAGAAATTATTCAATACTGATTCTATAAAAAAGTTCTGAAAATGGAATTTTGATACAAAACTGCCTAAAATATGAAATACGAAAGAAAATTTGATTTACATAGAACAGTTCTTTTCTTCCTATAAAAAAATAATTTTTCTGTAGAAGTTTTTTATTTCCACTGCAACTTATAAAATATTATGTCTTCAAATATTCACAGAGTGATTTTTGAGAAAGTGAAAACTAAAGAAAAGAGATTTAAATAATGTGGTTGATAAGCGAAAATAGAATTATTCTTTTTGCTGAAATTACTTTCATTAAAAGCTAAGTGGAAAATATAATTAGATTTAATTGTGGAAAGCATTCTCTTTGTAGTTGCTTTCGAGTGGAAATTAATGAGTTTCACCTTCAATAACTATACTCGTTATAACGTTTTTTCTATGAAAAATTTCTTAAATTATTCAACGTACATAATGTTGCATTTGATTACGAAACAAATGAATCAAAAGATGACTTTATGCTAAAAATGGACTTATTTTTCCATTTCAGTACCTATTGAATGTATTAAGTGATCATTTCCTTTTGGCACCACATTGAGGATGACCACCTAATATATTAGATTAATAATAAAAAGTACTGAAGAAAACAAAAGCATAGAAAAAGTAAAAAGAAAAAAATTTGGAAAACAAACAAAAAAGCAACAATTGAATAGAAAACTTAGAATCAAATGGTTGTACATCAATAATGAAGCATTTGAAAATAACTGCATTTTTAAGCAGCCATAGTTCGTCAATTATAAATCAATTAAAAACTGTATCTCGTGAAATTTAGACCTAGATATATGGTTAGGCTTAGTTAAGGTTTAGGTTTGATTAGGTTAGAGTGAAAATGATTATACATCAGTAATGAAGAATTCGAAGACAACTTTGTTTTAAAATACATACGGTATCAAAAAGAATTTTGCGACTGAAGAACGAGATCACACAAAATTGATCTGAAAAATAGTAACATTTAACTCAAGCGGTAACTAATGATGATCATTTGTTGAGCGTAGAAGACTTTATAGTGCTAGCAAAAGGATTTTCATTGATTTCCGAATTGTTATGACTTACCTTCTGAGCAATATTTAATATACAAGAAGGTTTTGCAGGAAGATAAAAATCTTTTTTCCTTTCATGAAATCGAAGTTGAAAGGATTAAAGTGCAATTATGCAAGTATCGGTGCATATAAAAGCGTAAAATCTGCAAGGCGAAAATAATAGGAAAGTTTTCTTATTATACATATTTGGGAAAGAGCGAATATAAAGAAGCGAAATAATTGATCCAATATTTTAGACTATTTTTATGCTGAAAATCTATTCGAAGATGATGTAATTGAGGCAATAAATTATTATATTGAATGCTTATTGTAATTGCAAACGATGTTATCATAACCTATAGTTATAATTTGCATGACAAAATTACGGTGCACGTTAGATAAAAAGATATGACAGCTGCACCAGTTAAAAAAAAGGAAGAACTAGGCAACCTTTATAAAAATAAGAAATATCAAGCAGCAAACTACAGCGTTTCATGCAGTAAATGATGAACAGAAATTAAGCTTTATAGAAAGTTTTTTGTTTTAAATCTTAAATATTTAGTTATACTGAAAATGAGATATTAAAATGTGTATGATGTAAAACTTTACTTATGCATTACAAGTGAATAAACTATTTTTTAACGAAAAATTTAAGAAAACGTTGTAAAATTATTAATGTTAGTCTTTAAGATGAGAGGTAAGACCATGGAGATATTACGTAGAAAAATTAAGTTTTTAAAGAATATTATTAAAAGAAATCTTCTGAGTCTCCAAAAACAACAAAAATAAGACCTCTCATAAGACCACAAAAATAAAAGCTCAAAAAATCATAGAAGAATGTTTTAAGTAACTCTTGATAAAGTAGAAAATTCTTTATTATTTAAATTAAAATTCAGAACGAAAAAAGACTACGAATTAGTAATCGTTGCATAATTTGTGAAATAAACGATTTAGAAGACATAGTATTAACTGACTCGATAGGAAATAAAAAGATGGTTGCAAGAATTATTAAAAATATTCCACATATTCCTCCTTCCAATCCATTTTCTTGTGAAATTCAGAAGACATGAACTATTAGTATGCTAGCTCCAGAAGAAAGAATTATAAATTATAGATTTCATACTATTGTATTTTATATTACAATAGTTTTTTATTTTTTAAGTAAAAACTAGTACTAGTTGAGTATAAATTATTGACAAGTTAATTCATATAAGGCTGCAAGTAGAAGGTATGATTGACAATACTAAATTAGTCAGGGTTACTATTCAAAATATATTAGAAGTTATGTTTTATTCAAATGTTACAAATGAAATTAATATAAAATAGATGATACAGTAAGATTCTTCAGATAGTTTGTGAAGCAAAAAGCTGTAAGAACTGCGCTTATACCTCTTGATAGCACATTCACTGCCAAATCTATAAAAACCGAGGAAGTGCCAAATGAAAAGATATTTTGTTCTATTTCTGAATTGCGCTGATTCAAGAAGAAATTGAAGGAATAATTGAACTTTTTGACGATTATAAAATAGGAAATAAATTTATTTGCAATTCGGTAACTGAATGAATCTATGTATTTATGAACTAGTAAATATTTGGAATCAGATACATTAAAGGCTTTAATTCACATTTGTTATCATTTCAGTACAAAACAATGAAATCCAAGATGAATTTCAGTTTCTGGCTATCTTAATGAAAAGAGATTCTTCTATATATGTTAACATCATCAATAGAGAGCTTCATTAGTGGAATACATGTTGTCAATATACAAAATAGAGAAAGCCTAAAATAGCTAAAAGATGGTATACAGCCAATGAAAATACATTATATTTCTGCACCGGCTGGTATATTAAATTATATCATGATATTTTTCCTGTCCAATACACCATACGATACAACAAATAAAAGAAGCCTTGCAATACATAAAGAAAATAGTAAAGAAAAATCTACCAATTTAGTGAGTAAGGAGTATGTTTATTAAATAAAAACATAGTGTTTTGCTGAAAAGAAAAAATATTTACGCAGTTGTTGGAATTATATGTAGTATAATACGAATAAACTCCTGAAATTATTGATATCTTTTAGAGTCTACTTGATTTGATCCTATCCCTACCACTGAGTTTTCAAGATAGCTACGTCTCTTCAGATTCATGTTAAAGATTTGTACATTTAGTTCACCTAGATTTGACGTATTAAAGCTTTTCAACTCAGACGGTTTTGAATTATTTGGTAGAAAGTCTCAAATATCGTATAGCGAACGTCGTTGTGAAAATAAACATAACAAAATGCATTTGCCATCTCTTTCTATTATTTTTTTATTTTAAATCTTCTGATAATTTACAGACCATCAAGTATGAATAGATCATATTAGCCATCTTGAAACAACAGCACAAATTCTTGTGCTAATACTCATTTTCTTCCTCAGTTTCTCAGTTTCCATTAAATGTTCAATTTTCAGTTCTTTTTTTTTTAGATTTACTGATTATTATTAGTAATCACAATGGCGGACTTCATTTTACTCTGAAATTCATAATTATCGCATTAAGACCTGGAGATTTTATTCTTCTTGTCTTCAGTAATGAAATTCTTGATGGAATTCAATTTTGCTTCGAAGTATTGTATTCTCATCCATTAAATTTTAAAATTCACATTTTATCAAGCATCTGCTATAAGTATTCCCTATTCTGAGGTATTATCTGAAGATTTTAACTAGAAATTAAGGACAAGCATGGCAGTAACAATATATGCACATTGAATATTCATAAATTCTTACATCGTTTTTTAAAGTCCTATTCACATTTTTGCTTTTTGCTTCTTACATCGTTTTTTAAAGTCCTATTCACATTTTTGCACATTTTTTGATATTTCTTCTGCTTCGTTTTCTTAGCATACTGATTTCAGAGAATCCATTGCATTTTAATTACAATTAAATTTATTAATGAAATTTAATGATTTCAAACCCCAATGCAAATTTTGGAATGGAATAATTTTCGATTTTCCTATCAAATCAACTAAATTTCAATTTCGTACCATTGCTTTAAAATATGCATTTCCAAAATTTTGTTAAGAACGGAGGATTTATTTTACAATTCGATAAGACAGTGTTTTAGATCATTAAGATCTACAGTCGAAGAAGATTAATATTTTCTTGCAGCAGAAACAGTAGCAGTAGCGAGATGAAATGCGACAAGTATTCACAAAAGGAAATTACGACAATATGGTTGTATTCGTTAGTATTCAAACGACTATTTATATTCTTTGTCACTCATTGTGTGTTGTGAATTTAATCCATATTATTGCATAAGCGCGATGTTATATTATAATAGCGAAACGACGGTTTCAAAGGGTAGATACGATATCGTAATAAGTATTTAGGCGACCGACTAAATCATACTCTTATTGCATTTATTATTTATTGATACGACTCTGTAATAAGAATTTAAACACTACTCATATTTTGTTCATTTACTGTGTATTGTACATTTAATCTATATCATCGTATAAGCGTGATATTATGTTATGATATCATATAAATAAAGCCTACTTTGACATAGTGAGTCACAATAGCGAGAAGAATCAATCTTCAGTCAACAAACTCTAAATAGAGGATCCTCTTCACGAAATCAACAAAAAAATTTCTCAACAGTGGTGCCATAAGCCAGTATGTTATTAACGATATTGGCAACTACTACTCCAGCGAAGAACATCCTGCTGCTTCTCAATGAAGTCAAAAGAATAGATTGGAGAGCAAATTAACATATAGCATACGATAAACAATATCAAATGGTGTGAAAGTTGATAACTGGCGTCAAGATAGAAAGAATTGAATATGTGTTTGAACGCTTATGAATATCAACGGTATATGGCTTAATTACTTGCAAAAATTCCATCAACAAATAAAGAAAAGATCTTTTTCCGAAATCAAGAAGAAATAATTTTCAAAACAGATGTTCCCGGACTATAAAAATTCCTATTGTGAAAAAGAAAATTAAGCATCACCAGAAAGTCTGAAAGTCTTTCATATTTTGGCACTAAAAATTTACCGGCACAATATCAAGTGTGGCCGCTACAAAAATCGGCACGATATAGTGGACTACAATTGGTAAAATTACACTTATTTCATTAGTATAAGGATAGAATATATTTCATACCAATATAGTACTACATAGCATTTGATACTTGAAGTATTTATTTTAATACTAATTTGAAACTTAACATATTTCTAGAATGTGTCTTTACCAGAAAAAATTTGGACCTTTAAGAGATGAAGACTTATGACAGAAAAATTCATATCCGAACTAATTTTCGGATAACATTATTTGTAAGAGTGACTGAAATTATTATGAGCGAAAGATTATTTGCCAATATTTATAATAACCATTACTTTAGCTATACATTTTCTGATTAATTTATTTCTTTCAGACCAATATATGGAATGTTTCTGAGATTGAATGATATGATCTCTACTCAGGAAACCAAAAGTAGGTAAAAGAGGCCATTAGATGCCATTTTCATCGGTTTCCGATTCCAAGATCTCTACCTCATCGAATATCTCTTATATGTATAAAAAATGTTAAACTCTTCTTTTCTTTACAGTTATGAAATTTTATGATTGAATTTCTCGTCCTTTCATAATTTTGAGAAAATGATCTCAGCAATCTCATCCCTATAAAAATGGTCATTGACAAGATTTTTTTGATCATGTATCTTTTTTTGTATTTATTCGCATACAGTATCATAGTCTAATTTTTTTATTTTTCAATGTTCAAGATGTTTCATTTTTGTTGAACTTATTTTGCTTTTATCATTTATATATTGCCATTGAGACAAAAGGAAAAACCGAAAAAGCAAAAAAAAAAAAAAAAAATAAAAAAGAATTAATTTGTTTCAATTAATTTTATTAACTTGTTTACCACCTTGATTTGGTCTTTATTACATGTTATGATATCAAAATAATTAGTACTTGTTTCATTGTCGAGTTATTAATTGAATGTTGGAGTATTTTTATTTCATTTAAATTGATTTTATTTTCATTAAAAATCAAGTTAAAATCTCATTAGTTCATATATATTAATAATGCCATTACTTTGAAATCTTATAGTTTGAAAAAATTTTATTTTCTATTCCTAAAAGAAATCCCAATTTCGCATACGAAAATTATATAATTTCAATTCCTTAAATCTTAATAGATTAGAAAAATTGATAATTTTGTTTGTAGCAATATAGCAATGAATTAAGAGATTATATATATATTCAAATATAAATTGCATAGGTTTATATGTTTTCTATATGTTATGTTTTTTATATGTTTCATATTTTTCATGCTATAAGTTTTTTTAATAGATCATATGTTATGTTATACATATTTTTTGTTACATACGTTTTATACGTGTTGCATACATCGGTCGTTATATATAATGTGTTGTATGTATCTAACGAATTCTATTGCACTACAGCATCTTTTGTTCTTAGTTTATATCGCTGGTCAAATTAACAGGCTTGTTGATCAGGGGAATTATTCTTTGTTGTTTTCTTTTCGTTGTAGAGGAAATCAATGCAAGGAATTTAACTTTTAAAACGATTTAGCTCAGATAATATTTGCTGACTAATTTTGTCAATAATCTTACTATACATATTTTCTGATCTGAAAAACGTTTTATAATTTTATTGAGATCTGTGTATTCTACGAAACTCATTTGAAATTGATATTTTCTAATCCAGTTTTTGTTTCCCTCCTCCTACTTCAGAGCATAACAAAAATGAAAAGAAGAAAGAAAAGGAACAATTCTTTATTCCACGACCGATAAAATTTTAGCTAAATGTAATAGGATTCATTTATGAAATGCTTGTTTCGTATTTGAAATAAACATTTATCGATATGCATTATTTATTAGAATACTGATATTTTTATATTTAATAAGTGGATCAGATATTTTTGAAGTTCAGCATCACAGATTTATTATACGATCTTTGTATATGATGCTCAAATATTGTTGTTAATCGGAAAACAGTATACTAAGTGTCGTTTAAGTTTTTTCTTTGTCTTGTGAAGGAATGAAGATGATAGATAATTTCGAATGATACGCGTCAATATAACTTTTATTGGCGTCTACTGCTACGCAATACATCGTTAATACAATTGAAGCAAAATCAGAATTAAAACATCTTTGGAGGAACTGGTTAAGAAAAGCCGAGGAGCGAAAATGATGATTCAACCAGTAAAGACTCTTTTCATAATGAAAATTTTTTAAAAAATATTTCCCACCGTGGAAGTGTTTAAAAACATTCTTACACTGTAGGTATTTTAAATATTGCACATAGACTTTGTTATATATCCGAAATATTTACGGCATTTTACTATTGAAGGTAAGCTTGGTAATAAAGAATAATGATTAGATAAATGATTCATCACATTAGACATCATTGAATTCATTTATGTTAACTAGTGAATCATAACAAATATAAGGTTATTCCAACATTGAATGTTGGAAAACTGAAATATTTTATAACATAAATATATCCAAATAATCAAAGTATTTTTGCATGACGTAGCTTAAACAAATTTTACTATTTCTAATATAACGAATCACTAATCTAATTCTCCTCCTTGCTCACTATAACAGAGCTTGTGTTCAATGTTTAAAATGTTGGAAAAACTGTCGAGAATGTTGTAACGATCGAAAGCTTTTAGCATATTTGAATATTGTCCAAGTCTCATTGTTCTAATAACTAAGCCTTTCGTATAACTAATATGATAAGCCATCATCAATTACAAAGACCAAGAATTCATCGATACCAAATAAAGCTCGTCGTTAGCTAGCGTTTTACAAGCAGTGGTTAATTCAATCGAGCAACATTGGTATTTTTTCTTTCTTTCCGTTCTTACATCACTCGGCTGCTAATCTCATTCTCATCCTTCATTTTTAACCCGCGTATTTTACTCGCGTTATTAAACATTCTTCCACTTATTTTGTTTAATTGATTATTACCGAATAAAATCGTCGCATATATATATATATATATATATATATATATATAAGTATATTTAAAAAAATTAAGAAATATATATAATATATACATTACATTCGGACGCTTAATTATCCAAGTTTGAGACCGCAAAAACAAATTATGTCCCTATCGTATCTCCTGACAAGAAGAAAAATTTTTCTGCACTAAGTAATCAATAATGAAAAATTATAAAACCTACAATAATTGCATTTTATCTTCAGCAAATTAATAAACTATATCATTAATATTAATCGCTTATCACGTTTTCTTTCTTGAAACAATGTTTACTAAGTTATTTGTTTTTGCACTTTCGCTCACTGCATTTCGATTCATTAAAAGATTGCGATTGAAGAATACGAATACCAAACTGAAGTTGAAATTCAATAAAAAATTACAGTCCGTTTTGGAAGTTCGTTGCGTTTGTAGTAAAGAAATGGGCTAGTAAGAAAGATATAACCAACGATTTATAAAACCGAAAATAAAATCACGTAGCTTGTAATTTCATTAAAATCTAAGAAAATTGTCCATAGCAACTAAGCAGTCTCAGGATTTGAAGCTAATAATTTGGAATTCAAATATTATTCAAAGTAATTGTCACCTGTCCAGTGTGCTTATCGCAAGCCACGTATATGTTACTTTAGTCACGCGTGCTATGAAAGGTCCATCAATACGAAAAATAGATACGAAAATGCGTGTATGATCGTACTGACGCAGGTCTGAAATATGTTCTATCAAAATCGTTGTGGACTACATTTGTTTATTTACATTTGATGCTTTGGAGTTTTTATGATTTTCACTAGTGTTTATATTTCCAATAATTTTTAGAAGAAATCATATTGAAAATTATAAAACCAAAATAAGCATGTGGAAAATGTTGAATTTCTTCTCACCTCTTTGAAAAATAAAATATCCTGGCTCAACTTTTCTCGCATTGTATTAGTTCCTTGAGTCTTTTTTTTCTGCAAATTGAGTGAAAATTAATCTCTCAAAATTATAGATCAATAAAAGAATGGATTCTCGAGAATTTCAAAGCAAATTGTAATGAAATTGATCAAAAGGAATTGCTAACTTTTTGACTTTTCGGCAAAAAAATGTGCACAGCTTTGTATTATAAAACTGAAACATACTTTCAAATAAACGATGATGCGATAAATGCAACGGCATCGACGATGACGGTGATAAGGATCATACCATCGGACAGCAAAATAGCAATATAAGCGAGAAAGGAATGATTACATGGTCCATAAAGGGTTGACCATGAATGAACAGGCGACTCGAAATAGTAAACGCATTCAACTATCAATTAGAAATTTCTAATTTAGATAATTTCATTAAATTGCTATAAAATTTAAAATGTTGCAGCATTATTTCATTATAAAAAGTGCTATGAATGAAATACCATTATAATAAAGCACAGTGATTATCATACTGAATGACCATAAAAATACGACTGTCACTCGAGCATTTCTTAAATTAAAGATGCGGTGATATGTTATCGGATATAAAATTGCCCAAAGACGATTTATCGCCAAAACGAATTGCATCCAAATGGCCGCATACAGTGCAGAATTTGCAATAGGCGACGCTATTCGAATGAAAATTGTCCATGGAAATGATACTGTCTCCAGATGTCTGATAAATTTGAGTAACTTATTCTGTGAAGATGAATAAAAGATGATGCGATAGTTAACAAGAATAAGAAACGCAGAAAACGTGAAACGCAAGAAAAAAGCCATGAAGGTAAAACAAGAAGAAAAGAAAGTTTTATAGAATTGTAAGAATTTACTGAGTGTATATTCATCAAGTTATTCCATAAATCCACTTCATATTTATCAAGATATGATAAATGTTTATCAGTTATGGCTATGAATGATCATATATATTTCCTATGTCTCAGTTATGATCCTACAAAGCCACGGAAATAATCTTTAATTTTTTTATAAAAATTTTGAACAACCGTAATGCTTACGCAATAATTCTGACAATGGTCCAAACGAGTAGAGCGCTAATAGTTTGTATATGAAACGAAACATAAGCGATGCATAGAACTCCAAATACATTACGGTACTGTTGCGATTTATGAATAAGGTAGAGCGATGTTGCATACGCGAATAACGCAAATAGTGCTATCTGAAATGAAAACTTTATGCTTGGGGTAATATTCGCTCTAGAATTTAGTATCATTTAACTGAAATAAATTTGAATAATGGGAAAAAGATAAAAATAGAACTACGGCTCTGCTGAGATGACCGAGAAAATTTTGATATTTCAAGGATATCTCAAAGCCATGAAGTAATGATAAAATTACTTATTTAATAGACAAATAGTATAGTTTCCGTAAAATTGAGAAGTTGAAAACATACCGGTATGGCAAATACATGAGTGACAATATTGGTGTCAAACTTCGTACTATTTCTCATCGTTTTTCATCAGATTTGAGAATACTATTTTCGCATTGTATTTAATGATATATCTATTTTGATATTAAGAAATTTTCGCAAGTTTCCATCCTGAAAATTCAATGTTTGTTTGATAAAAACAAAAGGAATATTGAGACGAAGTAAAACTGCTTGAAAGACGACATATCCAAAAGAAATTTGACTTAAATGGAGATGATTCTTTTCTTCTCACAGAAAAATGATTTTTTCTGTTGAAACTTCCTCCTCTCTATTGAAACTTATAAAACATCGTGCCTTTGACCAATAACTTTGCAAATGTGAAATCTAAGGGAAAGAGATTGAATTAATGTTGCTGATATGCGATAATAGTTTTTTAATGAAATTACTTTCATTAGAAATTAAGCAAAATTTAGATGTTAGGTTTATTTAGGAAAAGCATTTTTCGTTGTAATTATCTTCTAATAGAAATTAATGAGTTTTGCCTCAGTAATCGATTCGTTATTAGATTTTTTCCTATGAAAAAATTTCGTAAATTACTTTACCGCATGTAATGTTCTTGTCATTCTCCGACAAACTTACTTTCATTAAAATTCCAAATAAAATAAATTCTATTAGATTTGTATTTGACCACAAAACAAACGAATCAAAACATGATTTCATATGAACTTATTTTTTTATTTCATTATCTACTCAACATTAAGCAATCATTTGCCATATTGAAAAACAGCAAAGAAAATACGTCGATATTACCCGAACAGTATATATTAAAGCATTTCTCAGATTATCATTATTCGTAACCACCTTTGCACTATCTTCGCATTTCTTCAGAACTTTAGATTATCAAAGGCAAAAGATAAAGTAGTCTTAAACATATTTCTCCTAACAAATGGATAACAAACGATGATATAAAATATTTCTGTGGATGTCAATTCGATAACAAGTTTCATATTTACGGAAAAGGAAATGTTTTTTCTATGATGGAAGAAGATGGATACTAATTCTTTTTGCACCGCTTAATACGACAACCAAAATTTTTCCTTCAAGGTCATTTGTAAATCAGTCCCTTATTCTACCAGATTTATCAAATCTCTACTTGACGATCTTTAATTTATTCCTAACAAAATTTCTTCACACTTGACTTTTAAGCAGAAATACTATTTAAAAATTAATTGTCTTATATCTTCTATTTATTCACATTGTTTGCTATTCGACAAAAAGGACTCACTTGTTAACCAAAAACTTATCATAATTCTTAATACAGTAGATGGAAGCAGGCGTTACTGGTCTCACAACAATTTATTAATATTATTATAAAATAAATTTGAAAAAAAATCTAAATTACTTATATCCGAAATAGAAATTAAAACATATGTACGTAAAGGAAATAAATTTTCTTAATTCTTATAAAGAGTTGTTATTTTATAAATAGCGCGTAATGATGATTCAATTAGAAGTGACAAAAAAATCTTGAAATTTTTGAAAAATTTTAGAACAATTATAAATACCTGCAATAATCAATCAATATGTTCGTTTTCTCGGATAAGATAACAATTAATTTAACATAAAGATGATAAAATAATAGTGAAAAACAAGATAAAATTATTTCTATCTAAATAGTATCATCATAAATATTATCCTTCATAGCAAATGTATCATGATTGTAGGAAGTTTTTTTCCGGTGATTTCAAAATCTTATAAAAATTCATTTCAAATAAAAATATAAAACTAATAATGAAATTTTTGCGCTTCAAGTCGTTAGAATTGATGAGAATATTTCAAAATATGCAATTTAGTTGTTCCAATCAAATCTCAGTGATTGGGTGATAAACAGAAACGATTTAAATTTATGATTTCAATTTCAAAGCTAAAATAATCTGGTAAACATCGATGAAAAGGAAAAAATAACTATAAAGAAATATAAGCGAAAATTTCATAAGTATTTGTTTCATACTTCTCAGTTACAATGCTTATACAATAAAAAGATAGCGTTAATCTTTATAAACAATCAATATTATTTGCAAATTGATTGTAGCGGATATCATACGTAATTAAAAATTAATGCAATCGTAAACAAATAAAATCTCATTTTCTCATATTTGTTCTGAGTAGAATATGAAATATAATTAAAGAAATTAAAACTGAAATTAATTAAGCAAGCTACCAAATGCAAAAATTACTTTTAATAAAATATGTTAAACAATAATATAATTAAATTTAAAATGACAACAAAATGAAAACAGGAATGATTTGCATAAATTTTAATTGATAAATAAAAGTTTAAAGTTACTTTGAAATAAAGAAAACATGAATTATATCAAAAAACTACTAATAATTAAAAAGTAATTCTATAAAAATAATCAATGTAAGAAACCGTAAATAGTTTTAAAAAATAGCACAGACATAAACTGATGGAAATAACTGTCGGCGAAGGTCGAAACACGTAATTAGCTGCATATAGATAAAAATGTTAAAAGAGACATTAAAGTAAATAGCGCGCTAAAATTATGAGATCGGTAAGCTAAAGGATAAAGATATAAAGTTGTTCGCAGTCAAAGCAGTCAATTCACTCATTGGTAAACAAAATGAAAGTCCAACTCGTCTGGGGTCAACAAACGACATTTCGGCGGTCAATTAGGATCAGTTACTCGACGACAACACAAATTTGGTCAAATAGTTACAGATCAGTAAAGTTCGGAAATGCATTCGGAGGATAATTTGACGTAATAGAAACCATATAATTCAAAGACAAGGAAACAGCAGTGGTGATACGAAAGAACGATAGATCCAAAGTAAAGATACGACCTCTCGGTAAGCATTAATATATTTGTTTGCATTCTTTGATATTTCTGTATTCGTGTTCTTTGATATCCCTGTGTATTGCACATTTGATTCAGACCCTTGTACAAGTACGATATTGTCTTTCATATAAGCCTAAATATAGAAGAAGATACTCCTTCCTATTCGAAAGAAAGATATCTAAAAATTACCCTCCGTTTAACCTCCTTTTTCCCAATAATAACTATGAGTCGAATAATGCAAATTGCATAGGTAATAAAAACAGCGGAAGCAATGAAAGCAGTAAGTAATAAGCATGTAATTAGTAAGGAATTGAAGCTTAACATTAACGCATAATTAGTGATAGATAGAAACTAAATATGTGAGATGTTATTAAAATGAAATTCAAGGAAGGATCGAAATTAAATTTGGGAAAAATAAATTTAAATATATACAAAGTACAGTAGCCATAAGCCTCAATTATAACTAATAATTATGCAATAAATATAGAATAATGTAAATAATTAAAAAACAACATAAGCATAAGCAATGAAAATAGCTAATATTTACTATACAGGCAACGTGAGAGATATTTCATGTCAATTTTCTGATAGTTGATTTGGTTCGCAGGTTATGATCTTGATCAAAAGAATAATCTTAGCTAAACCAAATGAATTATAGATCTCGATTTCCAATTATAATAAATCAAAAAAAAAACAAACGACATTATAATATTATCATTTTCTAAAATTTGTAATGTCTCTTAATTTTTCTCGCATTGTATAAAAATATTATCTTATCAGAAAGTCTAAGCTTTATCACTTTTTTGTGTAAATATTCATTCTTGCATAACAATTTCATCCATCGTTTACTGTCATTAGGGAAATATGAAAAATTTGCTAATTGTAGAATTGACTATTGTTAGCTATTGAAGTATAAGTGAACGGTTTGTTACAACGTACTAGTTGTATTCTCGATTGATAGCATGCACAATGCCCTCAATAATTCAAATGAAACAAATTTTTTATACCTAGATGATGATGTCGTTGGTGGTATCTTTTTATCATTCTTGATGATTACTGATAATTCATTTATTACGTAATAGTATTACATTTAAGAAAATTCTTAAAAGTACATACATAACTTTTTTGACTCATAGTTTTTTTTTGATTAACAAAAATTAAAAATATAAAATAATATTTCAAATAGGTTATTTTCTTAAAATTTTTTTATTCTCAAAAATGTGCATTTATGAGTTTTGAAAATGAGGAACTTTTCCCATATATATATATATATTAGTTTGCGATATCATCATCATAGAAAACAACATTGATATCTTCTGCTATATAAAATTCATCTAACTTCAGTATTATTAAGTGATAGGAAAAAAGTGGTAAATAGCCTATATTTATTTGTTATCTTTATACGGATCATATCTGCTATACGATGAATAATTTAAATTCAAATATTGATGAAATTGAAAAAACAGGAAATATGGTATTGCAAGGCCTGAATATAGAACCAACAACTGCAACAGTAGCACCGACGGGAAAACCGGAAGTTATATTAGCACTGACTGTCGTTTTAGTAGTTCTCATCATCCTTCTTATTATTTCCATATTTCTTCTATTATACTGCGTGCTCAAACGACAAGAGGGTAGAATAGAACGTAGAAAACGTGAAGATTACGAACGGGTAAGTACGCGTTATACTTATTTCATCATAATCATTTCTGTGATAGTGGTATAATTATGAAGTGAAAAAATTAAATAAGGTTTATCATAGATCTTTTTCATACTTTTTATATATATAAATCGATTAATATAAATGATCTATTTGATTCAATAGTAATCAAAAATTTTAAAAATACTTTTTAAGTTTCAGAATAAGATATTGCTGATATTTTTAGCAAAAATGCAATCAAAAAATATCGTATCAAATTCAGCAAGAAAAGCGAAAGTGTCGCAAATTGCAGCCAATATTGAAGCGGCTGTAAAATCAGCCGAAAGCACTTTGAAATCTTCTCAAATCCTATCCAAAGAATCAATATCATCTACTACGCCTCTTCCACCTGCTCTAGAACTAAGGCCAAAACCAATATCGAAGAAGTTACCGACATTACCTTCACCATCCGAAACTGCGGTAAATAATTAATTAATTAATTAATTAATCAGCTAGTTGATTATTATTTTTGCTCACTTAAATTTCTACGTTTTTTATGCATTAATTACAAAGCTAAAAATAATAATAGTACAATGGCATATAGAAAGTTTCATTTCTTTGCCCCATTTTTTCTCATTACATTTCACCGGCAATTTTGTTCAGTATCTTCAAATAAATTTTAATTTAAAAATGTAATTATTGAAATGTTGATAATTAAATCAAAATATTCTTATTCTTCTTATCCTATTTCTAGGTAGAAGCACCATCACCATTTATCACTCAAATTTTTGTAAGCCGTCGGCATAATCCATGGCAACAGGTTGATCGTGAACCATCCGATTTTTCATATGAATTAGAATCAGATAGCGCTAATGATAATATTTATTTACAGCCATTATGAATAATTTTTGTTACACTCATCACATATCGTGATAATGATATGTGTTATCACGATATATGTTGCTTCCATTATTTTCAAATATCCTCTTTTCATGCATATATTTTTCATTTTTAAGTTATGAAGATAAACTAAAAGGATTGATAATACTTCAATTTTGTGCGAGATAAAAATATCAACTGCATAAAAATTGACTCCTATGCATATTGTATAAATACGAATGATTCATCTCCAAATTATAACAGTTATTTACTGCATCGCAATAATCCGATCATTCTAAATTCTGACACTGGGGATGATGCAAGTTGAATAAAATTTTATAGATATTCTAAAACCTGATATATAGATGACACAGACTGGGTATAATCTTATATGATTCGTATTTAACTTCTCATCCATCGCCAACTGTTAAAAACAACTCAATGGTAAATGTTAATTTTTACAAAACATTTAACTGGCATATATCTTTCTTCGTTTACTTTATTTCAATATCATTGATTCCTGTAAAACTTTTCAAATTTTTAAAAGACCACATGTTTATTACAGATCTCGAACATAGTATAAAATAATTGTAAGAAAGCGCTTCTGCACGTAACATTATGAAAACAAAAAAAGGAAGTTGGCACAATTTCAAAAAAGGAAAAAACAAATCGAAAGAATGTGCCAGCAAAACTAATAATAATTTTGACCAAATAACAAAGAATGGCTAAAGTTAAGAAAGAACTGGATAAAAATATGGTCCATTCGGCGCATATGCAATCAAAAAGGCAATATTCCATTTTGGTATTTGCTTGTGCTATCAAAAAAGTCCTACCTTACAATTTCCACTTTTTTTCTCCTGAGACAAGAGATACTTTTATTACTTCAACTTTGATTTTCAAACATAATGAATCAACCCTTTTTGTACATTCGATGCTTATGGAAAGTTTAAAAAACATTTAATAAATTACTGAAGTAAAATAAATTAAGCTACCTGTTGTCGTAAATGTTTTTTTAAAGAATGGATGATATTAACGAGAAATGTAGACCGTATTTTCCCATAATACACTTATTTTTTCCAAAATGAAATGTATTAATAGAATCACAACCTCCAATAAGTGCAATGAATAAGAATGGATAAAACAGTAAAAGAATAATCAATGTATGAGATAAAACGATGATATGCTTCATTTCCTCAATCCAAGTTCTTTTTTTTGAAATACCAATGCTTCCTACCATAATTTAACATAAAGCATAATCCTATGACAGAAAGTTCAAAGACGTCATATTTATCCAATCCGAAAAAAACCGATGAAGGGAACTTCTGCAATTAGACGGAAGAATATAACGATAAAATACTATATTTATCCTAATATTGTTCCTTCATCTATAAAGTTCAAAAATTACTATAATTTCCAATTTCGAAGTTTTAAAAATTTCAACAATATCCGTGAAAACCGTCTTCTTTTGTATATTGATAAATCAAACTACAACAAAAATTTCCTTGAAAATTGGTTATGTAGAAAAATATATCAATAAAATAGACGAATATAATAGCTGCGTTAGAAGAAAAAAATGCATTGCATCAATTAATCACAATATATAGAAAAATAGAGCTGCAAAAATCAGAAATATATATTTGAAATTAAATGATCAAATCAATCAGATCATTGATAATTTTCCTTCCTCAGATAATTAAAACTCAAGAAATATTTCGAAAATTTTCGAGATTTTAAAGTAAAAATAAGACTTCATCTATATTTTGTAATCATGAAAAAGATGCTCAAAAAGTATTATTTCTTCAATTATTTCATCAGCAAAAGAGTTGTATGTCAGATATGTATATATAGACTTTATCTCAATCTTTTGAAGATAAGTTTTCCAAAAATTGGCTCCACAAAATCAAACAAATTGATATTTCAATACTGCATTAACAAAATCTTCGTAATAGGAAATATCTTCAAAAAGAATACTTTTGAAATAAAAAATTCTTTATATGATCAGACAAAATGAGGTTTAAAAGACTTGTGCTCGTGATGGCACCCAAACATGCGGTCGTGACTGCTCCGCAATGACGTTCAAGACACGGCGCACGAGATCTTCGAATATTTGACCACTTATAACAGCTAAAATGGAAATTATACATCAAGAACTGATTCATCATCATTATTTAAAATAAGGACATAATATTTGAAAGAATAGAGAAAGATTAATATATAGAAGGAAATGTGAAGAAAAGAATTACAGTCATAATTAATTAGTTAACTACTGCTAATTAGAAAATATAAAGATAAAAATTTACCAGTGAACAAATCTCCAAAATTTTGTTCCGTTCTCTGACAACGCTGATATATGGTATGAGCATCTTCTTCATTTATTGAATGATCCCATTCCCTATAAGAACTTCCAAATATTCTACAAACCACAAATTAGTATTTAGTTCAAAAATTTCAAAACTAAGTTATTAAGCGCTGAAATAATGGGTGATTTATACTTATTATTTCAATGGTTGATATGAGGTCACTTGCATGACCGAGAACGACATATAATTTATGATATTTATTACGAAAGCACTGCATATAACATACAAGATCATGATTAAAGTGAATAAATAACTTACATAATTTGATGTGGAGTTTGTGGTTTCACGAAAATTGCTATTGGGTAAATATTAGCAATAGATTGCAATCTACGGATAGCATTTCCACTCACATCGAGAATGCAATGTCGACCCTATAATAAATAATATAAAGCTAGTTTTCTGATTAAGGAAGTATAACATAATCAAATCAGATATTTGATTTGAATTTTCCCATTAAAAAATTTTTTCTAATTCAAAACAAAAATTCACAATTCAATTTGGCTATATTCTCTTGGATTCTTGATTAACGATATCACAGAGTAATCTCTTAATCTTAAATCTTTTTCAGAGTTCACATACCATTTCTGCAACTTCACGAACAGAATTAATGCTCGTGCCATAAAGATTGTCCTGAAACTGTCCTGCTTCGATAAACTGATTATTTCGAACATCTTCTTGCATTTGTTCCTTTGAAACAAAATGGTAGTCACGACCATCTACTTCGTTTGGTTTTGGAGGTCGACTCGTGTCTGTAATATTTTACTTCTATAATTCGAAATTAGATAATTAAAAGTCAGTTAATATGAAACATTCATGAATTTTTTCAGTCGAAAAATAATAAAACATACGTGGGACGCAACTACTGAATCGATCTCGATCGCGGAGTACCAATTCATCATTGATGCGGTCTTTCATTGCTCCAAGAATAATAACCGGACGCGGGTAATTTACTGGAATAACAGAAATTTATGAAATCGAATTGCAAAATTAATAAAATATAACAGATTTATTTATGAAGAATGAAGCGTGAAACTTTATGTATTTACAATAATAAAATTTCCAGCAATACAGTTTTTTCCTGACCATGTAGACTGCACAAAATATAGAAACTTTTCATTGTATCATTAGTGGGAAGAAATTGATTCTAGATAGCAAAAATAAGATTAAAATTAAAGAAAGTAATGTTTACTCTGTTGACGTTCCACTGCGACATATGACATAATCGGATCTTCACTTGCACCAACTAAAATGTGAAAATGAATTTTATAAAGCAATTAGTATTTTACAAATTCAAATCGAAATAACTCTCGATCAATATTTGCAAACCAGAAAAAATAAAAAAACAAATTCTATCCTTTTCCAAGTATGAAATGATCAAAATGATACAAACTTCCACAATCTAACTTAAAAAGTCATAAATTACGGTTACTTCTAAATTAAAGGGCATAACAATATAAAGTAGTTGTATTAAGTGGTTTATTTACATACTAAACGTTTCACTTTTCACAGTTTCCCTTTTAGTTTAAAAACATTATGAACGAATTAGTAAATTTTGTTAGTCATGTAATAAATGAATATTGCACACACAGCACACTATGAAAAACTTACAGTAATCACTATCGCTTGTAGTGTATGACGTATAAGTTGTACCATCTAAGGAAATCTCATAGTGATATGACAGTAGAAATTGTCTTTGAGGAAAATATTTCCCTTATCAAACTTATATAAATATACTATAAATATAATACGCAAGAGTAATACCCAACGAGAAAACTAAGCTTTCGGAGCTTCTATTTGCAAGCGATGATTTATCAAAAAGCTAACCAAATAACATCATCCACTACTTGCAAAACTACAGAAAAAACTACCTTTCCTCACTTTTCATATAATATAACTCTCGTGCATTGTCTTTTATATATATATATATATATATATATATATATATATATATATATATATATATATATATATATATATATATCGTTTGTCCAGTAAATCGCATTTTGCAGCAAATGCCAATAGTGAGAGAAAAATTTTGCAGTCTTATTTTAAAACGGCTACGAAAAGAAGATGATTACGCTGAAAAATATAGCAGAGACTTACGCTCATTATCAGTAAATTCGTTAAGCTTATCGGTACTCTTGACGAATGGGAATTTACGCGAAAATGAGAGCTGCGAACGAGAACCACGACGTCCATCCATGCCTCGTGGAAGACTTTGACTACCAGCATTGAAATTAACCTACAAACATGATAGCTGAAGCTTAAAGAATTTTTATGAAATATTTTTATATAAAATTTCTGATATTAAAGAAATCTATTTTGAAAATGAAGATAAGAAACTGGATGAAAATAATAACTCGACCCTCCAGATTTGATCATTCTTGTTAGAAAAGTAATTCGCACCCCTACATTGAATAAAAATGAATAGAAGAACTCGATGGCGCAATCTAGAATCTATATTAATGCCATAACGGAAAACTGAAAGAAATTTAAACTCTGATCACCTTTAAGAAATATCAGTTAATACTTATGAAAAAAAATAAAAGATGACAAATTATACACTATCTGTAGACTACACTAATTAAAATAAATCCGTTAAATGAACTCGCTCACATACAAATACGCCCGTAAATAAATATTTTTATGAAGATCAGTCTTCACCTGCTTTCTCCGCTGTCGTTCCTTCTTTTCAACTCTCTTTTTGGATGGGATAACCCCTTCCAAACCTTCTTCGCCGCTTTCCGTAACCAGTCGTGCTGTCCACCAGTCATCATCCGCTATATTCGTAACATGTAAAATGTCACCGTAAAAGAAAGGTAAGGCCCGATGTGGAACACCTGCTTCTCGTGCTGGATCATAATCAAACATGGCTCTGCAGGAATTACGCAAAATTATGAAGTGATTTCACATCCTGGAAAATGAGAACTATACCAGAGACATATTCAAATAATACCTAACGAAAAGTTCTTTGCGTGATGTACCAAAAGTTACTGCTCCACCGCTCATTAAATCTCGACGAAGTTGATCAATTTTAGCCTCAAATTGTCCGTACTCTGCAATGATAAGAAATGCATAGAGCAAAAAATATTTTTGGAGAAGCATTTCATTTAATTTGGAAAAAGGATAGTGTAAATAAAGTTCTTCTTTTGAGCTAATTTCGAAAATAGAGAATATATATATAATCATTATTATTTGACTCACAAGAATTTCATTCTTTAATTTAATTTATAAGCTGAATTGTGCACATACCATTATTGATGAAAAATAAATTTCAATGCCATAGATGAAATGTAATGTCGACATCATTACAAGAGTAATATCGATATCATTCAAAACAAATTATCTAGTCGAGAAAAATAAGCTTAAAATGATACCTTGAGGTCGATATTGCAATGTTAATGATACAGGATTCATAGCTTCCTTCAATGCACGAGCTGCTTCAGCATGAGTGGCATTTCGTAAATTGACACCATTTACTTGCAACAACACATCGCCCTAAAATTTCAAAATATGTTTTAGATTGAGGAATAATCAAAAGTTTTCGAACATTCAATAATTTATAGTATGCAACTCATATTATATGAAAAATAGATTAATTCATCTAAAACGATCTTACCTTTCTTACATTTCCAGAAAGATCAGCTACACCGCCAGGCAAAACATAGCTGATGTAAATCGGTTCTCCATCTTCTCCACCAACAATGTTAAAACCTAATCCTTGCATTCCACGATTAAGATGTACGATACGTGGACCTAAGGGTAACTCTTGTTGTGGTATTGTGTGGAATGATTGCTGCATATCAAATGAATCATGATGCAGCGAAGTAACTAAAAGAATAAAATGTTTTTCATTTAAATTCAAATCAATTGTAGGAACTTTATCATTTAACAAAAATAAAAATGCTGAAGATAGCATAATTTCTTTAATGCCGTCAATTTATCGATAATTCAGATTATCACGGGTAATATTCTTCATGAGTTAATTAAAGCTTTTAGCAGTATATTATTTTGACATTACACCTACGAAATCCATTATCACGCAAAAATGGGTATGTTTAGAGTTCGTATTGAATAAATATTTAAAATACAAAATTAAATATCTTAAAGAACGATATTTCAATGTTGGTATTCAAAAATGGTCACTTAATTTCAAGTTGCAATGGTAGAAAAATATTCATCACTAATCTCATTTACTGCAGATGATACAGCTAGAAAAAATATTCGTCGAAGTGTTAAGATATCACTGAAACTTACCGGAATGAGCAGGTGTAGGTGGATGGCCAACTGAGCGATTAACACTATCATCAAAACTTGGCAGCAGTTCTGGATGCGGATTTTTCAAATAAATCAAGATTACTTTAGAAGCCGTCTGTTTCAATGTGTTCACAGCAAATTCATGCGTAACATTTTCCAGAATTACATTATCAACCTCAAAAATAGGTTGCCTCGTGATTTCAGAGATAAATGAAAACACCTTAACTTATAAAACGAATATTTCGGTTCAGTATCAACATACAATATAGGAAGAAAAAGGCGTATCTCAAACTAATAATAAATCAATTAATTACGGAAATATTTTCATTATAGATCTGTTATTTATAAATTAAAATTTATAATTTCAAAATGAAGCATTCATGTAAGAAAATATACGTATGAAGTCAACAATATGAGAAATTAAGCTCCATTTCCTAAAATTAAAAAGAGCTATTGAATTCACAGAATATAAATCGAAGATAATCAGTGTAAATTACTGAAATACATTTAAATAAAAAACATGTCGGAAAGATAACGATCATACAGATCTCATGGATTTCTTTACAAAGGATTTTAAAAAAAATAAGAAAAATCTTACAGCTAAAAGTTTGTCGCCAACTCTCAAACGACCATCATGGTATGCGGCTCCACCGTCAATAATCTTTGTTACATAAATGCCAGTATCACCAGCCACATGTTCATTACCTATTCCACCAGCTATGCTGAAGCCAAGTCCCTTCGAACCCTAAATAAATTTTCGAAATAAAAGAAAACAGTGTTTTCATTAATGGTTTTGAACTTTTTATATTCTCATATATAAGTGAAAGAGCAGTGACTTATTGAATTTACGATTTTATATAGACTGCCATTTATTCGTTAAGTTATCAATTCCGTTCGCTATAGCAGGAAAGAAAAAAACATGAAATAGGACGTAGCATCATAAATTACATCGCATCTGACCGAAATTCGTTTAAAGTTTCTAAAATAAGCATTATGCCTTGAACAATTCAATTTTTTGAGCGCCTGGGATTCGCTCTAATTTTTCGATTTCACGCAACGTTCGCTGAATAGGAATATTAGTATAGGAACTGTGAGCTGGTGGAGATGGTGGAATTGTTGGTGGTATAATCGGGACAGATGATCCATCATGCAAGGGTGAAATATATGGCGATACTACGCTTCCTCTAAGATCAGCACTTTCACGTCCTGAACGACGCCGTTTTAAAACCTGAAATATATTAATTTTCCATCAAATATAATCATCAGATAATAAATTTGTATTTTGAAATCAAAAATTTTACTGCCGTAAAGTTAAGAAAAGCTAACCAATCTCACAACATTTCCTGCATTTTTCAGTGCGTTAACTGTTGTTTCATGTGGTACCCGTGTACAATCGGTAGTATTCACCTTCATAATAATATCTTGAATTCTGCAATGAAATACATTATATTCATTAGACATGGATTATTTACTTTTCTGTGTATCATTTAAAGTTTAATCTAAAAATCAAAATTTATTTGCAATCAAAAAGATTAATACATAATTATTTTATATATAATCATTTTTTTTAACATGACTTACTTCATTCGCCCATCAGCAGCTGCAGCTCCGCCAGGTATAATGTTTGTAACATAGATTGAAGGATCTCCATCGATATATTGCTGATCAAGGCCCCCGCAATACTAAAACCAAGTCCAGTATGACCTTTCTCCAAAACAACTTCCTCAATTTCCCATTCTATGCCATCATTATCAATTAAGCCATTAGTCTGCAAAAAGTACACAATTTGGATTACTAAATTTAAATAAATGCTCAGCTAAATAACATATTTCAATAAGAATCATGACTTTAATCGGCAGTAAAATTTACAGGGTATCTATTATCATAGATGATATTAATTTGGTTTTCATGATTGAAAATTTTTAAATTTTAATATGTAAATCATTATAATAATTACGAAAGTGTTCCGAAATTAAAAGTTACAATCCCAATCATCTTTCTCTCAGATTAAATAAGAAACGTATGATAAATCTTCAGTTTGTCATTTCGGAACTATTCCATTTATCAAAAAAAACTCAATAGCTAAGATTAAATTTTTATCATAACATTATCATTTTCATTCTATTCCGTTATCTCCCTTCATGTCAATTTGATCAAACTAAGAAGTATGGCAACAAAAATGAACTTCGAGTTGAGAAAAACGGAATATAATGAAGATAAAGTGTGGACAAATATAAAGAAATGTCGTTAGTCACAAATTTTTTTTTGTTAGACACCGATAATTTTATTAATTGGTGTACCAAAAGGCATGCATCAGTTGACAAACATATAAAATTACAGAAAAACAAATTGAAGTAACTATTTCCATTCTGTCTTGCCATCTCCATTCTCATTTTGGGAAAATATGCTTAACTCGAATCGACAAATTAGAAAAAGAATTTTAATTCAGTTCAAAATTTACAGTGGTTGTGACCATCTGGCCTGTAGGAGTCATCTGAGTAATTCTTTCTGTAGATCTCCAACCGTCCCCGTAGTCTGAAAGAAAATCGTAATCATTATAGTTTTAAAATTGTTAGTTTTTATTTTCAATATTTGCTTCAAGTATTCAAAAGTTATTAGAATATTATCCGACAATATTCAATAACAGCATGATTAAAATCAATTGGACAGAACTCGCTAAACAGTATCATATAATTGGTTAGCATCCAATTTAAATAGTATCACGCATTCTTTAAGAATATCTTGATTCATACAGTCAGGGAAAATAAAATATAAAGCTAGATAAAACAAAAAAGCTTACATATTGTTTTCTCTGTTCACGTAATGAATATGATTGCACATTGTATTCAGCACCATTTGTATAGGGAATAGTTTGATCACCATAATGAAGGCTGGAATCCTGAAATACATGAAATTTTGTATTTGTAACTCATAATTTATAATACTTTCGTTAAAACTTCCATATATCACATGTAGGTTCGAATAATCAAAGTGTTGACTATCATCAATAATAAAAATTGTGGAAAAAAAACTGAAAAATTTACTAGTGAAGCAAGCGGAGCATTTATACGGCCAAACGGTGGATTTGTTTCCCAACGCTGAGCAATTTTCCGTGTTTCGAATGCCTTTTGCTCTAGGCTTTTTCGTTCATTCAGTAGTGTATCTTCGTATAGTTCTTGGATATCTTCAAAATATTACGATAATTTACCACTACATCTTAAAGCAAAAAAAAGAGAAAAAATGTCTACAGGAGAAAAGTTTGCATCTCCCGTGACATGAAATCCTGGATAAGAATTTTTTTCAATTGAAAAAAATTCTTGGAAGGTTTTTTGCTCAGTTTTTTAACAATATCTTTACATCTTTCTTAAGTTGAAAAAATTTGAATCAAAATCTATTTTTATCAAAAATTTACATAAGAATTAATTTATATCGTTCAGTAAATATTAATGCTTAGATAAAACAAGTTTAAAAAGATAAATAAGTTGATACGCACTGAAGTATAAATAATATAAATGAAGCATAAAATTACCGTAATTTCGATTTTGAAAATCCAATTTTACCATAAATTTGGATCATAATTAATCTACATTTGAAAACTCTCTTATAGAGAACATTTCCAAATAAAATTACAATAGAATAATTTTATACCTATTAATGATTGAAAAAGAGCTCCCTTGAAATTGTTGATAAGCTTTTCGATTTGTCGTCTTAATTCTGCCGAACTAGCACTTACCAATGAAGCATGATATTCCTCAAGTTGTTCCAATGCGCGATGCGCTTCTAAAAATTCTTTTTCCTGCTCACAAAAATATATTATATTTCTATTATTTCAACGATATCCTGCCAATACAAACATAAATAATTTATTTCATCTAGCTAATTTTTTGTACTCAAAATAATTCCAAAAAATTAGATTAAAAAAATAAATAAACAAAAATTAAATATATTTCGTAAAACAAAACCTCCTGCCCTGCGAACAGGCATATCTTTATCTGATCAATGTTTATATGCCACCTTCTAACGACTATTGTTAGCCAGTAACTAAAATTAAATTAAATAAAAATAAAAAACTATAGTTCTTTGATAAAAAGAAATTACAGTTCTCATAATATTATAAACACAGTGACACATTAATAAATTGCACAGAAACTTTTTGTTCAACGTCTAAAATATGAGATTAATCAGTATCACGTTATAAACTTAAAAGCGTGGAGCGATAAGATCAGGAAAAACTATCTCATCAATTTTTTTGCACATTATATAACATATTAAAGACAATTAAATACCAATTTCATAATATAATTTTTCCTGTAAAATTATATCCATTCAAAAATAAGAATATTAAATGCGTGATTAAAACTAAAGTTTAAAATATAGAATAAAATATCATGTTTTATAATCACTGTTTTTCTGTAGTGGAATTAATTAAATTCCAGTTCTTTTGACATCAATTTCATTTATTTATTTCAATGCTTATCATTTGATTACTTTCGACTACACTTCAGCTATTTACTTCCAGCTAATACATTACAATGAAGCGATCAGTTCAATCATACCAGTGATTGATCGGTTCATCATTGGTACCTACTTCTAATTAATGCATTATATTTAATACTTACGCACACTTCCTTCAGAATGCTACTTTGGATCATCTGAATTATTTCATAAATAAATGCAATCAATAAAAAAAAGAAATTCACGTGAACTTAATACACATTTATTACATAATTTACAGCAACAGTTTTAATCAAAATAAATAATATTAATAACAATATAGTACCGGTAGTAATAACAATGGCATTAACAAGAATAAATTTAATAAAATCATTTTTAATAACATTCTGCATTAGTCTTTTTCTAGAAAAGTTTAATGATATAACTAAACGAGAAGGTGAAGAGAAAGGAAGATGAAAAAGACGAGATATAAAGAAAGAAAAGCATTATTTTTAATTAAAAATATTTAACAAAAGATATTAAACATAATTAATTATAAGCAATTAATTAAAATTCAAAAAAAAATAATTGCGAAACAATGAAATCTATTTATTTCAGTTAATAATTTCGTTAATAAAATAGTTTGCGCATGAAACCGAAATTATTTCCATTTGTACAACCCATATAGTACATATATCTAATTATTAAATTATCTAAGCTAAAAATAATTCTCAGTTAACTAAGCGCATTCTAAAAATGACTTTAACCTTTCAAAAATATTTTACAAAAGCTTTTAGATTATCTTGATGGAGAAGTACGAAAATGATGTCTTACTATAGTTTGTTAAGTAACTTGAAATAATTATCATCGAGGGAATATTTCAAATAATTTGGATATTTACTTCCTAATCTTTATCCTTTCTTTACGTCTAAAGAAAAAAAAGCGAAATAATCCGAAAATTCAAAACCGTCCTACGAAGTTTTTGAAAAGTTTCAAATTGTATCATGCATTAGCAAACTGTGCACAAACCTATTTAACTACATCTTTTTCAGTTCTTATCAATCTCTAATGTCTCCTCATTCTCATTAACTATTTCATTTCCCATTACTGCTAATTATTATTCTAATAAAATACCAAATTTATTAATTATTATAGGAGCCTAAAAATTATTACGCTACTTTATCGTTTCTTCATCTTATCAATCTCTAATATTTCCCAACCTAATTTGTTTCACTCTCATTATCCATATTTGAAATAATTTGATTTGCTTTTCTATTTTCACTAATAAAATTAATTCATCAGTCTCTGGTAATACGATATTTTACATACTTTATCAATCCTGATAATTATTTTGCTCTTACTTTGCTATCTATTCATAAATATTCAAAAATTATATTTCGCAGTGGCTTAAATAAATTTATAATAAAAAAATGTTAGATGATTAATTTCAACTTATCCCATTTTTTTGCTTATCACTAAATACGGCACAAATGAATACGGTTGTTATTATATAGAAATATCGGTATTTCAATCTTATCAAAAAGAATTCTCATTTTATTTTCAAAGATATCTAGTGATAATAAGAAAATGGATTCTTAAAATTTTACTTGATTTATAATGTTATGTCGTCAATAGGACCATTTTATGTGATATTTTTAATGGTTTCTAATTTTTCAATTTTAATTTTCTTGATTTCATTTTCTAATAATTAAATTCTTTATTCTCGGTGATAACATATATTAATAAGATTGTTTGAATTCTTTAATATTATATTTTAAAGTCAATAAAAAATTAGAGAAATATTATTGGATTTGTTTATATATTCGATTTTCAAAATATATTTTTTCTGTAAGTAAATACATAATTACATACCGGATTCGATCAAATTTTTGGCCATTTCTATTTCGGAATATATCAATATATTAAACGTTTAAATAGGTGAACAGTTCCTGGATGAGTAATCAAGGATTCAGGATAGATTATATATATATAACTAAGGTAATGAATTAAAATGAGATAGTCAAACATAAATGAGCATTAAGTGGAAATAAATCAATGCTTATATATATATATATATATATATATATATATATATATATATATATATATATATATATATATATATATATATATATATATATATATATATATATATCGTTAATTATGATTCTATGGTATGTTATATCTCTATATCGTGAATGATTTTGTATATCTAAAATATAATGAATAAATTCCACATTTCAAAAATTAAGTGCAGAGTTAACTTTTGAAATTATTGAAAATTCTATTACCATAAAGCGAGAAAAAATATATATATATATATACTATCATAAAAAAACTAGAAAAATTATATCAGATAATATATATAAGTCAAATAATGATGATAAATAAGTTGACGAAGTTTATCAGTTCCTATAAAGGCAATTCGTGCAGTGCACAGCAGGTGGTATCGATACTTGGTAGCATTCTAATTTTAAATAAATGAAATTTCAATAAATATGAAAAGAGAAGAAAGTGAGAGAGAGAAAGAGAAAGAGAGAGAGAGAGAGAGAAAAATACTATGTAAAATAATGCCAAATGATAACTTTTCATCTTTTCCTGCAAAGAATATCAATGTAATGAAATAAATTTCTAAATCTTCATATATTATTCAGTACTTTATTCAACCATTAAAAAATATTAAAATTGGCATGGAAATAAAGACAACATAATCATATATTTAATGATGAAATCTGCTTATCATGAATGATATGATTAGATTATTTGATTAGAACGTTTAATATTATTATTAATATAAGCCATCATTACTGATATGATTAAATTATTTAATTATAACATTTTCAGTATTTTTATTTCCTTTCATATTAATTGTAATTAATTGATTGAATAAGCTATGATAGATGTAAATGAAAATTTCGAATAATATTATTTCCTTTTTCTTTTTGAATAATATTAATATCTATTTATTTCCTTTATTAAAATTTTTTTTTAAAGATCTATTTCAAAGAAAATAATGTTCGTATCGATAATTGGATTATAATATATCTTAGCAACAATAACTAATAAATTAAGATACATGAAGGAAGGTAAAGAATGTTAAACTGATTGTCAATTGTTCGAGAATGATTGTCAATTGATTAAGCACATGTTTATTTTTGGCACGAAAAATATCGATAAAGTTTTTACGAAAATTTCTCTATAAATTTTCGATTATAAATTTTTAATATTTTAAATGATAAAAAGAAAAAGATAGCAATAAAATATAAAAACGAGTGTAATAATATCAGATTATCCTATTTATTACATTAAATATATGTTAAGAGAAATAAATATTTTTAACAAGATAACTAATCAATTATCTATAACTAATCAATTATCTATTATTTCATATAAATGATTATAATATAAAATTGGGAGAGATTACTTTAAATTATTAAAATAGTACAAAAAAGTTAGGTAAAAATCTTTATCAATTAATTTAATGAAAAAATAACTAAAAATTGCAAAAAAATATCTGAATTAGCTATCGAAAAATCGATAAGCATTAAATTGGAAGAATATCTTTTCTTATAATTAAATAATTAAGTACTTACTATTTAAATCAAATAATTAATATATTGTCATTCTATTGTTGTATGAAAGAAATTCACTAACAAAATGGAATGTTATATTTATTTGATTGAATGAATGAGTGAGTCATCAATATGAATACATACATGAATGTGCACAAACATACAACAGTTTCACCTGAACAGGTTTGTTTACCTACGCTCACATACATGCCATATACATAAACGCAGACAAAATTTCCTTGCATGTATCCGACAATCATATATATATATATATATGTATATAAATGTTTGGGCATGGTATGGATGGTGCGTAAGCTTGTATGTGTGTGTATATATATATATATATATATATATATATATATGGGTGTATGTGTATACGTTACGTTTATATATTTTATGTGTTTTATTAACTTAAATATATATATGAATTAATTTGTATTTTTGATAATTTGAATATTTATAAAATTAATTATTCCTATTTCCTATTTTATAGAAAAGATTTTTAAATGTAATGAATTAAATTAAATTGTTTGAATATTTACGAAGTCAACAATCGACTTTTTATAGTAAAAATTCAGCCACTGCGATTAAAGTGGTTTCCACCAAAGAATCTCCATCTCGAAAGATATCAAAACAGCAGTCTCCGCTTCTATCGAAACGGCTTAGTCCCGGGCAGCGACGGGCGGTGTGTACAAAGGGCAGGGACGTAATCAACGTGATCTGATGATGATTCACGCTTAGAAATAGAATTAATAAAACTAAATTGCTTGAATATTTACACAATCAATAATTGATCTCTTATTTTATAGAAGAAATTTTTTAATGTTTTTAATGAAATAAAATGAATTATTTGAATACTTATAAAAATCAATAATTGATTTATTACTTAATAGCAATAATTTTTAAATGAAATGAAATGAAATGAATTAAATCAAATAATATTAAAATGTAAACGAAAAAAAAGCTCAGATAAAATCGAACTGAAATAAGTTTAAAATGAAATGCGATAAACTGGATTAAAATTTATCAAACGAATAATTCGCAAAAACTTGATTAAGTTTCAATGTTATATTGCATGAAATATTTTGGAAAATATAAACAGAATAAGGCTAATTTCTCATCTTTCTTTTGGAAATATGATATTAATTTTGAATGACTTTAAAAGTTTTGCATAATGTTATATATTCTTTTCGAAATAATACATTAATTTATATTTAATAGATGATATTATCGATTAGTAAAGAAGAGATGAAATTCAAATTTTAATTATTCTATTCACAAAGTACAACAATCTGAGCTATTTTTTAGAATTTTAAACAAATTCCAAATTTTCAATTTATGATTGATTACTGAAAAACATATCTATCTGATTTTTAATTTTTTTTTCTCAAGATAATTCTAAAATCGACAAATGTTATTATTAGAAGCAACTTAACAGACAGATGTGCGAAGCTTTATTTATGAATACATTACGTAGGGATTTAATTTAAAAATTTTTAAATTTTAATCGGATATTTCCATCAAATAATTTTTCTAAAACAAATAATAAAAATACTTTTTCATTTCTAATATGAGAAGAAAATTCATTATTCAGGTAATCGACCGCATGATAACAAGCAGCACATTGTATTTAATAAATTTATCTAATTCTATGACGTGATATATAACGTAAAAACATTAATGTATAATAAAATAATATAATATATAACTGAAAAGTTATCTGTTAATTTTAATCAAATATAGGTTGCAATATTAAATTGATAATAATTAGAAAATCATTTTGATATATTTCGTCAAAATTGCGTCAAAAGATTTGCGTAATCAAGTGAATAGCACAATTAAGTCACTAATTTATCAAAAATTAATCAAATACCAGATTGTTTTTTATAAATTAAAAAAAAGGACAGGAAAGCAAAAACGTCAGAAACGTATCTTAGGAAAAGACTTATCATAATATTTTTGTTAATCTGATCACGTAATATGATTCGAATCATATATTGATATATTTCACGTTATAAACATAACCTAGTGATACATTTTTTATGTATCAGCGGAGAAAACATCCGCGTAATTTTTACTTAAAAAATAGTTTATTAAAACAAAAATACAATAAATGAATCAAAAAAATTGAAAAAACAACATCAGAAAATGTATCCTACGGAAAGATCCGATTATGCATTGCATCAGCTTTTTTCCTTTTCGATAACTTTAGAATCCGATTATATAATCATAATTCTTGGATCATATGTGATAAATTTTATATTGCCAACTTATTTGTTTAAAAAAGAAAAAAAGTGTACAGTTGAAAAAATCGAAAGAAATATTTGCTATGAAATGGATAGAACAATCAAAATAGAGAAAGGAGAAGAGGGAAAAACTGAAACGAGTGATGGGATGGAATGGAGTAAAGGTAGTTGGGAAAATCTGAGGCAAGTGGACTAATGCAAGGTCATCTGTTTTCTATGACCGATATTAGAAAAGGGTAGCAAGACAAGAGGTTCAGAACAGAGGTGACAGTTTGACAACGGGTCATATTAGAGAAGTCACCTATTCAACCTTTCGAACCTCTCCCATCTTTGTCTACTATATGACCTCTCATTCGATTGTTTATAACTACCTGCGAATCTTTTGCCTGCATATCTCATAGATTGTATCTCTTACCTATTACCTGAATACCATCTCTCTTTACCTTTTGTCAACTGCTGCTTCCTAACAGCAAACAGATTATAACGATAAATTTACCTTACTTAACTATCGGGAAGGTGCAATCATAAATAAGCCAACTGGTTAGGGGCATTTTGTTCGAATCTCGACTAACAGCAATCACCAACTTTTCTCATATTTACTTATATGTTGTATTTTGATGTATACCAAATTCACAATAATGTAAACAAAAACACATAGCATTGAAACGATGAATTTCGAAATTTTTCTCATCTTCCAATAAATTTCATTAAATAAAATTAAATTAAAATTCTTCACCTGTCTCTCCTGTTATCTATCTGTCATTTAAAAATGAAATGGATTATTTGAAAAGGAAATTAACAACAAGTCGATACATTAATTTTATCGGAGGATTTGATTATGAATTAAATAAAAATTTTCAAATAAAAAATTTCCTAAATACAAAAATTTATTAATTTTAACAATATGCAAAAAAATATTTAATTTCGCCAGTATTATTTATTAAAATTTATTGTTTACAATATCGATTGGTCACAATATTTTAATTGGAAATCTAATTGGAACTTCTTATTTTTCAAATTAATCCTCCAAATTTGAAAAAAGGTAAAATTTAATTTGGAAAGTAAAATTTAATTTAAAATACTAAAATTAATATTTGTAATTTTATAAGTAATATTTGAACAAAGCAAAGTGCTATTTTCTATACTTTAAACAATAAAATTTAATTAAATTACTAAATTTTTATAAAAATTTAACATTTCAATTTATAACATTTTAATTTATTTATAAAATGCATTCCACTAAAAGATAATGTTTATTAGATGGAAAATTTGAATAACAATAATAATAATAATAATAATATGACAAAATGACAAATGACATTTTCATTACTTTTTTCATATCCTCCCTCTTGTTTACCTTTTTTGTGAAATACAAATTCTATCGTTTTTGATTCTTAAATTTTGGTATTGCTAATTAAGCGTAAAGTAAATAAGAATATATGACTTATATGAAATTTAAAATCACATTTTATTTCATTTCGGATTTATTTTAAACTTAAAATTATTTTTTTATTCCATTTCAAATTCGAGATGATGAAATGCAGGAAAGCAATTGTAATAAAATTTAGCCTAAATTTTTTCCAATAGTAAAATAATTAATAGAATAAAGTTGGAATTTTAACTTTATTTATAAAATAAGTTTTCAATAAATAATTAAATACCATAAATGTAACATAGAAAATTTGGCACTTAAATTAAATTTTTTGAATATAAATAAATCAAATAGAATTCTGAGCAAAAACCAGGAAATATTACATTCTTAACTTTTGCTGAGCTTCCTTTATCTAAATTATATTTCCTATCCAACAATCGAAATATGCTTTATGTTTTGATATTTTCAAGAGTGAAAGATAAATGTCATGATATTTATTATATTCTTGATATTGAACTGTTTTTTAAACGTAATATTTATTTTTAAAGATTCAAGATACCAATGATATTGAATCACTCAATCAATGTCCAATTTTCTAAAATTCACATTTCCTCAAATAATTACTAATTCTATTATGGTTATTAGAATTATTGATTATCAGATTGATTTGAGGAATGAATGTTATTACTATGTCCTTGATATTGAATTATTATCAGAATTGTCATCATATGAAGACTTTACGCGGAACAGAATTATTTCATTGCTAATAATTTTGTAAAAGTTCAAAGAGAAAGTTTCGAAATTCCGAAATTTTCTTCCCTTTCATCAGCTGACAAAAATTGAAAAAAAGTAAAATGAACTTTGAATCCATTTCAAAAATCGTCAATCGCAAATGACAAAATCTTTTCTATTGATTTCTTATTTTCATTTGGAAAAGTAAAATAGTTACGCATCATAATTTATGGTTAAATATTTGCCTCTGTTTTTTCCTCCAATCTTTTATTTTTATAATACTTAAAATTTAAATTATTTGTCGAAAAATTATTGCATTATTTATAAATTGATATGAAATATATGCAACAAAATTTGATAAAATTATTATTCCGTTTTTCATTAAATAAAACTAATTAAGGGAGTGATTGTTGAAGAATTGATGTGTTTTGAGATATTTCGATTATTTTATTTGTTTTTTCGATATTTTATTTTATATTATTTTGATTAGGCATATTTTAGCATATGCTGCAATATATTTTATGCTTCAAATAGGAAAACTTTATCGTTTTACACCTCAAAAATGACTATAAAATTAATGACTTTAGCCTATGCATAAATGATGGAACTTTCAACTCTTTTCTTTTTCCTTTTCTCACTGAAATCAACAGATAAAGCAAGCATTAAAAAAATTATTCGTTATCATCATGATAAATATTTATTACATATACCGATATTTTTGATAATAACTTCGCTAAATTTGTACTCTAAATTTAAAATAGGATTTGTCAATTATTTATGGATAATTCTGTTTAATTTTTTCATTATCATAGGAAAACAAAGACAAAAAAATACAAGAACTAATAATTTACTTCATCAAAATTATTATTATTCGATTAATTTTATCATTATCATCATAGTATCGTTATTGTCAATATCATTTTTATAGGAACAAAAAGACTAATTGATAGTAACTTCACTAAGTTTGTGTCATAAATTTAAACATAAATTAATGTATGATAATAATTTCGATTTGCATTATCATTGTCCATACATGATCATCATCCTGAACATCACTATTATCATTTTCGTCATTATCATCATCATCATCATTATTATTATAAGGAAACAAAAAGAAAAGAAATTAAAAAAATAATAATTTACTTCATTAAAAGAGGAAAAATGAAAGAAAAGAAAACATTTAGACAACAACAATTAAATATTTTTCAACTGACATATTTTTCGACAAAAAATGTCAAATTCCAAACATTTTTTTTTATCTAATCGTTAATGTAAATTTTTTTCTCATGAAATAACATTAAATTGGTATTTAAACTGATAAACAAACAATATTGATCGATTATGAAAGTAAACGAAAGATTGATTCGATTTCTATTTGTTTTTTCGTTTTCGTAACGTTGAATAAATGTAAATAAGGATGTTAAGATGTCTTTTTTTGGATGATAGAAAAGATCTTTGATAATTTTGAATATAAATGTTGAATGATGCCAACATGTTGAAATAAAACATGTCTGATATCAAAATTTGTTCATTTCTATTACCAATTTGATAATTAATGAAATTCAAAAGGTTGACAAAGTTGCTTTGTGTCATATGGATGAATAGGTAGTACATCTGTTAAGGATTAATTATTATCACGGGAATTTGAAATTATCATTAATTAATAAAAAGAATAGAATAAAGTATTGGGATGGAATTCAAAAATTCGAGAAAAATCGTGACAAATCGAAATTATCATTATTAATCACCAGAAAACGAAAATAAAACTATTGAGATGGAATTCAAGAATTCGAGAAAGATAACTTACTATATTCGATGATGATTTTACTATCGCGATAATTTATATGATCGTATTCATTTTATGGCATATTGTGCAATCAATAAATGAAATAAACGCTGAAATAATGAAAATGAAGAACTTACTCATTAAATTTAATTCATTACAAACATTATATCATTTCTATATTTAAAAATCAATATGGAAATCAGTAATCAGAAAGGATAGTGAGTTAGTCAATCAGTGTGAATCAATATTTTGTTACTGGAGATCTTATCAGTTCCAATGATTGTCGTAAAAAATTTAATGATATAGAATGCAGTGCCATAGATCTATTGACGGATAAAATTGATAATGTTTACAGGAAATGATACTACTTATATACTAAATATCAGAAATCAGAAATTACTACAATATCAGGAATTATATTGTCGAATTAATTACTCACCTTGTTTAATTTCATTAAGAAAATAAGTCACAAAAAAGTTTTTACTTATGAACTGAATGATCTAAAAAAGTTGCAGGAAGTTTACTTTATTGCATATAATAAAATTTAGATTTTATATTTTGACGAATAAAAAAAATTATTATTCGTAATAAATTTGACTAATTAAAAATGGGAAATGAAATATTCAATATAAAATATAAATGGAATATTAAATGTAAAAATAAAATAAATAAATTGAGTATTTCGAATAGAAAAGTAGAAGCTAAAAAAGTTCGAATTAAAGATCAATTGTTGAAAATTATCGATAATATCTTGGCGAATAATAATAACTTCGGTCAGTTTTTTTATGGCGAAAATTGGAAACTAAATAGTTAATACAAAGTATAAATGGAATATTAAATGCTAAAAAAAAGAATAGATTACGAATATTTAGAACAGAAAACTGAAAGCCTAGAAAAAGTTGAAATTTATCGATAGTACCCTAAGGAATAATAACAAATTAGATCAATTTTTTTATAACACAAATAAAAAATCGAATAGTAAGAATAAATAAAATAAGTTGAACATTTAGAATAGAAAATTAAAAGCTGAAGAAAAAATTGAAATTAAAGATTAATTGATGAAATTTCATCTGGTAGTTATGAATTGTTGAGAAATGGATAAATAACAAATAAAAAAAGTGAAGAAATACAAAAGTTTGTTTCTTTTAAACAGATAGATGGATAAGTACCACTTTCAACTAAGCAAATAATGATAACTTTGCTACTTTTAATTTTACAGATAATTATATATTTGGTGAAAAATAGTAATAATGATAAATTTTTCAATATTCAAATGTTATTGAAATATTTGACTATGATTTTCGTTCGTTTTATCGATTATCACAAATATTTAAAAAGCAAATGATATGGATGATAAGAATTTTTACTGCTTTGTTGTTAAAGTTCCAAAGATTACTTAATGTCTAAAAGGTTATAATGCTTACCGAAATAATTATTATCAGTTTAATTATGAGTAACTTAATTTTTTTCAATATATATATTACAATCAACTTGAGCAATGAAAGAAGTTAATTACGATCACTTATATGATTTTTGAGTAAGTTTTGCCATTATAAAATTAAAAATCAATTAATATCGATATAAAAAGAACAAACTGAATTTAAAATTAGAATAAATTTAGACAAAAATTTACAAAAGGAAAATACAAAAAGGTAAGCAAAGAAAGACAGGTTAATTTCGAATAGATAAAATAAGAAATTAACCTCTTTATTATCACTTATTATTAGAATGATAAAATATTTATTTGGTATTATCAAACGAATGACGCAATTGTCCTAGATTATTTGTTACATCAAAACAACTTATTCGCAAACACAAAGCATTAGGAAAAATCGATGATATTATTATTCACCCGAACTTTTGAACATCATAAAAAAGAAACAACATTGCAACATCTCATTTTAACACTTCAACTGATAAATAGAAATGAAATTTAAAAAATTAGTTGAGCAGATGGCATCAAAGATTTTTTCCCGAAAGATTGATTTATAATGTATGTAAAAAAGTAAAAAATGTTTTTCAAAATAAAAAAATTTTTAAACATCAATTATTTGAAAAGCAAAAATTAAATTTTAAATTCAAAGACAAATATTTCATCTTTCCGAAATTATTGAACTTATCGGTAAGTTGATATTAATTTAAAGACAAGCTATGAATAATTGCGATCACTATCTTTGCCCATTTTTTTCAATCAGATATTATCATCATTTATCTATTTTCATTTTAACTTTTTTTCGAACTCTTCATATCTCGACGTCTCGATATTTCCTGTTTCTTTTTTTTTTGCGATACCGCAAAAATTTTATTTCAAAGGAAAGAAAGCACATTAACGCTAAGGAAGGAATCTTTTTATCAGATCTTATTCATTCGTTTATGTCATTCGTCAAAATCTTTTAAAGCAAAATGAAAAAGAAATCAAAATGTCCTAAATTTGCATGCGAAAAAAATTTTTGGAATTTTGAATAAAATTTCATTTTATTATATGGGATTGATTATATATGCGAAAATAATTTTTAACCATTTTAATTAAATGAAAATATTAAATTGACATTGATAAAAAATCCATACATTATTTCTGATAAGATCAAAAGAAATGATGCAAAAAGCAATTGAAATTTCTTGCTTTCGTTTCAAATTAAAATATTTTATGGGAAATTAATACATCGTTTCTGATATAAAATAATAGAAAATTAATATATCATTTGTGAAATATTATACAAAAAACAATTGGAATTTCTTATTTCCATTTAAAATAAAATTTCAAATAAAAATATTTCGGAATTCGTAAAAATTAATGCATCGTCTACGATATAATTAAAAGAAATGATGCAAAAAGCAATTGAATGATTAATAATTTTGTAGGTTTTTTATAAAAATATCATAACATTAATTTCAAAATTATAGTACAAATTATAAATAATTTTTAGTAACTACAAATAGAACTATCCCATAATTCAAATAAGCAAGTATGAAATTCAATTTTTTCCTCTTTTCTCTCCATCTTTCATCTTTTCAATTACAAAAATTACTACGATTAAACATTACAATCTTTAGAATAAAAAGATTAAAGATCAAAATCAATTAAATCAATCATTTTTTTCATTACGAGTAAAGTAGTGCAAATGAAACGAAAAGTAGAAGAATAATTTGAAACAATTAGTTAGAAGAAAAAAGTTATCAGTGATAGCTTAATGATAGCAGAAATCTATGAATGATAGCTCAAGATAAGTTAATATCATATTTCATATTATAGTATACAACAGCGAATTTAAAAAAACACGCAAATGAATTGATGATTTTTAAAATTTTTTTCTTACTTCCTTTCTCACTCTCTCTTATTATTTATCATCATTTTGTGGCACCCAAATTTATTATTCAACCAGTCAACCATCCGTTCCCGATAGTATTATTTCATTGATAAAGGAAGAATTTCAAGGAAATCAGTGATGAATTTAAATGATTGAAGGTGAAGGAGGAGGAAATAGATTTCAATTCGACGGACGCAAAAGTTTGAAATGAAACAAATCCACCAATTAATAGTTAGTTAAGATAAGAAGAAATGGAAGTGGAAAAGGAATGATAATGTAATTGGAATGAAATGGAAATGAAATAAGTGGAAATGAAATGGAAATAAAATGGAATGGAACGGAACGGAATGGAATGGAATGGAATAGAAATGAAATAGAAATGGAAAGGAATGGAATGGAATGCATTTTCTATTTATCAATTCATACTGAAATTTTCAATTCGAATTTAGAAAAATAGAGAAACATATTTTAGATATGAAAGAAAAAGAAAAACAAAGGTAAGAATAATAACGGATAAAGCAGTAATGAAAATATTTAAGTAAATTAATTATTTTAATTAGCAACGAATTAATATATTCAAAGCAAAGAATAATTTGCTTAAATTTTATGAAATGTATTGCAATATCTCTTAGCAAAGTTCAAAGTTCAAAGTTCCGGAAGTTGGCTTCTTTAATTTGTTATCATTTTCTTAATCATACTACTATAACAAGACAATGCAGAGATTAATTATTATCACTATTATTATTATTATTACTATCACCATTATTATCATTATTGCTATTATTACGAATTTATCGCATACAAAAGACAAAGTAGTTGGAATAGCAATAAAACGAAATAATTTCAATTTAAATTCGTAAATATTTCATCGTAAAATGCTAAACAAATAGACATTCCGCTAAACTACGTTTTATTGATTTTTACATAAAGTTTATTTAAAAGAACTGTACGATTGATCATTTTTCCATCCATCCATCCTTCCTTCCTTCCTTTTTTCTTCCTTCAATCACAAAATCAGAAAAAAAAAGAAAATGATTATAATGTATGGTTGTCGAGAATATTATTTGACTAAAAAAAAGTAAAAAATGCAAAATAAAAGAGAAGAAAAAAACGAAAAATTATTTCAATAATTGATCGATAGTTCAAGGAAAAGTATAATTTATTACTACCATATTAAATATAAAAATTATCTTTTTAATTTGTAAACTTTTCCTTCTTTTAAATTTTTCAATCGATAAAATTTTATGAATCAATCAATCATTTCGTATCGCAAATTACAAAATTAATAAAACAAAATTAGGACATAAGTTTATTCTTAATAAATTCAATTTCGAATTTATATCCTGTCCTAGAAGTAAAAAATACATTGATAATCTTCAAGTATCATTTAATTAAGACATAAGCCTTTGGCAAGATTACTTAGAATTCATATCTTATCGTAGCTAGAGAGAAAAGAGATATTATAATAATTTTGAAGCAGTTGCGCAGTAGTGATAAGACAGAAATTGATATTTCACCAGATAATAATGATAAGACAGAAACTGAACTTGTAAATATAATTGCTACCTAATTTATAGCATAACACTAATTGCTCAATAATTATATGATAAGAGTAAAATGCTATGATATGAGATGCATCTGAAAATTTCAGAAGTAAATTCATCTCACAAAAGTTACATTTTAGTTTCACTTAACTTCACTAAAAGTGATAAATTATGGTAAAATAATAAAAGTTTAAAGTGCTAAAGTTTAAAATCGCAAAGCTTAAAGACTAAATTTATGCTGCGAAATTTGAATAATATTACAGTAAAATTGTAATATTATTCAAATTTTCAATCAATTTTTGATCATTTATTATTTTTTTTTAACTATTTTTTTACGCGAGCATTAATTTGAGATTAAAACAATTTAAATGTTGAAAAGATTTTTAGCATTTAAAAAAATTATTAAATAATTATAGATGCACATGGAATACTTAAAATTGATAATATATTACTTTATTAATTGATATTTACTTTTACAATTTTCAAATATTTTTCTAAAAATTTGATATTATTTTATTAAAATTAACCTTAAGTGAAATAATAATTTTAATTTCTTATTGAAATGTGACAAATATTTATCAAAATTTTGCAATATAATTGCATGATGTAATATTATATAATTTATCCTTTAATTATCAGTGAGTTTTCTTAAAATTCTTTTTAATAATACCTAAATTTTTTAAATTTCTCCCTTCTTCTCTCCTGAAAATTTGGAGTTAAAATTATATTCCAAAAAACATAGTAATTTTTTTATCTTTTTCATAAAATAATTTTATAAAACATAACAAAATCATAGTATTTACTACATTTACATGAAAATTTTTCAGTCTTTTGAGTGATAAAACGCGATATTTTCTTTATTTTACATTATACGATCATCTTATTAACCAATTTTATAATTATCGTTTTATAAATTACCTTATTACTTAAGTAATATCTAGTAATTAATATGGCAATATATAGTTTATGATAAAATTTATCGATAATTCAATTAATATTTTTTTCAAATTTTACGCATTGTATATCAAATGTAATTGTGATACAAGTTTCTCGATTAATTAATTCTTAAAATGATATTTCAAGTTACAAATCGTGAAACTGATGCTATCAACTGATAGCATTTGAAATTTATGGAAACATCATTCATCATGAGCTTTATCATTTTATCAGATATATTCTTAAGACTAGCATTTTATGTCAAGAATACTTAATTAATTAATATGATAAAATATTAATCAGTGGAAGATAATATTTGTATAGTTTTATTTCATTTCAAGTTAATTTTAATTGTGTAATTATTTGTTCATTCTTATCAGTGAAATAAATTTTTGCTAGCCTATTTAGATTTGCTTATCTGTTTGGCTTCGATTTGCGTAGCATATGATAAATATATATTCCAAAATAGGCCCATAAATTGGACAAATATAAGTCTATAACGAAGTGGTAACAGATAGAAATTTATAAGCTGTGCCAATGGCCAAACCTAAAATTAAAATATTTATCTTTTTTGAATTAATAATTGAAAAGTAAAAGGATAATTTTTATATATTTCAATATTGTGCTACCAATTTTAAATGGATTAATTTTTCACACACTCATTTAAGGAATATTTTATACTTAAATATTGAATTCAGTAATACATGATCAATAATCGATAAATCGTTAATTAAATCAAATTAATAATAATAAAAAGTTATTCATTTCATCTTTTTCGATTTACATCTTATGTTAATTTATCATTGCGTTTCTTTTTCTTTCATGCCATCGGCTTTTTTGTATCGTTTTTTTAAATTGAATACAAAGGTAAAGATAAGCAAAAGATAAGTGATAAAATAATTTTGATTTATGAAAATTATCAAAGAATTGCTAATAATTCTAATAAAATATATGAAAAATTATAGGGAAAACTGTAATTTATACAAATCATGCAGAACTTTTCTAAGTAATTCCAAAATATTTTTAAAAAATTTTCAACCTTATAATTAGTTAACATAATAGGAATAATATCATTTTTGCTTTTTCTAATGCTTCACCTGGCGAATTTCCTTCCAATATTCGTAAATTAGTAATAAAACTAAAGGTAAATAGCGGTGCTGCTAAAGACTAAAAATAATAAAATTTATATGTTTGAGAAGAAAAATCGATAAATATACCAATCACAAGAAAAATTTAGCACTTTTATCTTATATGCCATTTTATTTGAAAAAAAAATGAATAATAAATCAAATAAGATTGTTAAATTGATTGGTTGAATATCGATATGTTTCATTAATTTTATCCGTTTCCATCTCATCTCTCCGCAAGTTTTGAATTTAAATTTATTTCCTAACTAATAAAATAAGATATTAGGAAGAGATAATCACATTTATCATTGTTATCAATAAAGCATATAAAAATGAGCAATAATGGTGATGACATAAACCTGATCGAGAATCATTCGTTTCAACGGTAACAAATTTGCATTACCTTTTAATTTTTCAAGTAATAAAAACCATCGATAAGTTACAGGAGCCTTTAAAAATCAAATAAAATAATTATTTTAACTATAAAAAAAGATAATTTTCATATCGCGTATTTAAATAATTAATTAGCTAGTTAATCATTATCATTATTATTTCAAAACTAGGCAGAATTTAATATTATTTGAAATATTAAGAGGACGAAAATAATGTTTCAAATCATATATACTTTGCAATTAATTGTTATCAGTACTGCCATTCAAATCCTATCTACTTGACTAGCTAATTAATATATGATTAACTAGTTAATCACATCTTATTTATTGTCTCCTAATATTTTTCATTTCTCGAGAAAAAATTTCGACATAAAATTATTTGATTTAAATCAATTATCCTAATCAAATCTCGTAGATAAAATTTTATCAATTAATTTACATATATTAGCATTTCTATTTCCTATCTAATTTTCGATAATCTACTACTTATCTTACATTCTTAATCGATTTTTCTAGAATACAAACATTTAATATATCAGTAATTGATAAAATCGGTCATCGAATTTCTGAAGTTTTTGATAAAAGAAGAAGAAACAAACAATCCAAAAAAGAATGATAGCAGAAAATCTTATCGTTCGTGCCGGGCTATATTCCCCTTTTTGCCAACGTTTTTCGATAAAATTTTGAGTTAACATATCAGCGATCGCTGCTAATGCTCCTAAACAGTTGTCGTGAAAGAAAAAAATGGGAAGATAAATGATAAGGCGTAACAATTAACGATAGAAACAGATTAATAAATAATAAGAATAATAAATTAGCGAATTTTTGGAAATTTTAATTTAACGATAAAAGATAGTTGAAAATAATCATATTGATTTCAATTTATATTATTTTATATTTTTCCTATCAATTGATAGATGAACAATTTGAAAATACGAAATTTAATCTTCCGAAAATTTGGAATATTTTTTCTTATAAAAACCAAAAATGATTTTAAAGATTTATAATTAATACTAAAATCTTTTACAATTACATTTGCATTATCAATTCCGTTTTTTTTTTGATTAATTTCATGCTAATGGATTTATAATCATTTGTGTTTAAATAGTGGAAAACTGACCCAAGAATAACTAAACCTTTCAGCGATATTTCTGCTCACTTCTTTTCCTAGTTTTTCTTTGTAACTTAGGAATTATTTTCATTTTTAAATCTTTAACTTTATGTTACTTTAATAAACATACATAATTTTTTTTGGTTATTTATCTATTTGTTTCGTTTGTTTATGAATTTTTTGTGAAGCGAATAAAATTAATCTTTCAGAGTATTTTGGACGCTGATCTTTATAATCTCAGAATTATTTCCACCTTTGCAGTTCCTAAGTCACAATTTGTTCATTTGTTCATGATTGTTAGCTCTACTTTTTGATTGTTTACTCATATGATTGTTTGTTTATTTACTGTTTACTTATTTTTTTTTATTTAAACTAAGTAAAACTAACCAGCACTTGATGCTTGAGTTAAAAATGGGTATTTTGCTAGAGCCTTTTCATATGCTCGATATATTGCTAGTAACATTCTAAATTACAAATCTTGCTTTAGTGATTAGTTCAATTTTCTTTGCTCAAGTTTTATTATATAAATATGTTGACGAAAATATTTAATTAGAATTAAATGCCAGTATTTCAACTGATATTAAAAATTTTTATTTCTATTCTGGAATATAACAAGTGGAACAGAAGATGCATAAAAATTTGGAATATTTTTTCTTATAAAAATATGCATAAAAATCCTTCCTTTTAAGCTATATTATAAAAGATTGATCTATGTTACTCAGCCTTGTTCGTTCAATAAACAAAAGAATTAGAAACAAATTTACTGTTTAGATTTAGTCAAATAAACAATAGAACAAAACTACACCAAATGACACATAAACTATTATTTTCAGGGGAATCAATTTAATTTCATAATTTATAATATATAAGTATAAGTAATCTAATATCAGTAAAATTCAGCCAACTAGATTAAGTTTAAACCATTATTATCTTATCACTTGTTTAAACTTTCTGGATAACTCTTAATCCTCGAATAAATATCAAATAAAGGTTTTCTTTCCCCAATATTTAGTTGGAAAGAAAAAATTATTATCGATAATATTTGACGAAGAAATTAACAATATCCAATAGATGTTTGTTTTAAGCATCAATTATGAGCTTTGAAAACAAAAGAAGGTAACAAATATACAAGTAATTTCATATGATATTCACCTCAGGAAGAAGCAAAGCTAAAAGCACATATGCAGCAGCTTAACTATACAATGATGTAAAAAGTGACTATAATATTGTAATTCAATATTAATAAGAACCAATTAGAAGGGAAAAATTTACATAAGGCGATTCATTAATAAAAGGTGATTTGAATTTTAAGATATGATAAACGATGAATAGTGCAATATTTTCATTTTTTTTTCATAACAAAAAGTTAATAAGACAAAATAATATGACATAAATTCATTTTCGTAAAAAAGTCGTTAAAAATTTGAAATGAAAACACAATAATTTCAATCGCTAAAACAAGCTTTTTCAAAAATTCAGGAATGTCTTAATATAGGATCATGAAATAGATGAACAAAATAAGTTTTCATGAAACTATTCATCATCGTGTGAGAAAAAGAAAAATTCACTATCATTAAAAATTAAGTAGTATTAAAGCAGCAATATTTTTATTTAATCTGCACTTTAATTTTTGATTAAAGCAACGATGCCTTGTTATGGAAACATCGGTTTTCGTCGTACCTTCACTTTTGGAGAAGACCAGCAAAAATTTGGCATACACCTGAAAATAAAGGACATCCTAATAAATTTATAACTGAATGCGTAAACGAAATAAATTAATAACATAATCATCCATTTTTTGCTGTAACTGTCCAAATCTCTTCTTCTTCTTATAAATGAAATATCTGATGGAAATATCGTCAAAAAATCAGTAAATAAAACTCAGGTATTACTTTACACGGTCAAAAAAGAAAAAAACGAGGTTGAGAGTCAAAAATTTTTAACATGATAACATTGAATAAAAGAAGAAGCAAACTTACACCATCACTTTGAAGAGTATTTGGAAGAGATAGGTGAGAAACTGCTGTTAAGGAATTTGTTTCACAATTTTTTGTTTGGTCGTCATTTAGAATCAGCAATGGTTCATCATGTTTGGGGATTGAGTTAAACTGAAACTATAGAATTTTGCAATCCGCTAAAAGAATGAAGATTTAGGAAATTCACGGGAACTTCATTGATAACGGCACTATATAAAAAGAACATTAAGCATTATCAAAATATAACGGCAATTGCTCTTTATAACATTTCCCATAATCCTAAGAAAACCATTCACTATGCCAAATATTAAATCATTTACTAACCTTTACTGTTTCAGAATTTCCAGTGTTACTATAAGACAGCCTTATAAGCTCATTATTGGTCTTCCTAACTTCAGCAGAATTTTCTCCATTTCGAGTGAACCACCACTTAAATATTAAGTAGTTTAATTGAAAAACTTAATTTCTTAAAAATTTTGACTATCATTTAGCTCTATGCACATTTACCTGTAATAAAGGAGCAATAAATTTTCCAGATAAAAATTCGATCTTTTTCTTCATAATTTCACTTCTAATCTTATTACGCCATTTAAACAAATATGTATATCAGTTCTTCAAAAATACTCTTTCATTCACTCGCACTTTACGTACGCAGCACTATTTTAAGTAAATTTCACTCAATCAAAATTTTATCAAAAAACAATTCCCAATTCAAAACAAAACACCAACCCCATCGTCATCTATTCTTTCCACAGATACTGCATGAAACATTTTATTCTCGGAATCACTATCGCTAGTATCCACCTCTTGATCGGTAACTGACGAAGCAATCGTAACTTTAGTTAACTGTTCAACTTCAGAATTTTCATTACATAATATTGCACAATTTTCCACATATTTTCTTTGTTTACACGTTGTAAGTTCTAACGAGAAAAACTTTTATTAGCTATTCTAAAAGACAGAGTAATTCTTGCATTTTAACTTCAGGTGATAAGGGAATAAAATTCCTAATGCGTAACTAGAGAGAACTTAAAAAAGTTATGAACAACAAAAATTATACTAAAATAGTTAGCAATAACATTAAAGTTCCTAGGATTAACTTAGATATATGCTAAATTTAAAAATTATCAAAAGAAATTCAAACCTTCTGCTGTGTTAAGTCCATTAATAATATGATTCGAATCAGCATTTTCCAACTCCTTATTTTGTGATCCCATGCTTAAACAATATAAATTAATTTCCGCAAACACATTTTTCTCCAACACTACTATTTATTTAAGGCAGTGTACTTCCCATCAATACTGTTACTGGAGTACATCTTATAATTAATGTCCCGTAAAAAAAAAAAAATCGATCGTCTGTTCAATTTTTTTATGTATCCATCCATTAATATACCTCGTTTTTAATTTACGATTGTTTTCTTTTAAATTCGTACTGAGTAAATAAAAGTACATCTCAAAATACACCTAATTATTTCCCTCTATCCATCAAATACAGCTGAGTGAAAAGATATTTATAAAATTTTGATGATTAATCATACTTCCAATGGAATAACTTACCAAATGTTTTCATTTCCCTCTTTAACATTGAAATTAAATGAGGAAAGAGTAAAATCTTCATCTATTATATGAAATTGCCGAACTTGCGTCGCGACCTGTTGTATTTCATTCACATCATCCAAGTCAACCAATAAATTGCAATTATCAGCAATATCGGAAGAATTTGAACATTCTAACAGCACTGTCTCATTAATACCGCTTGTTGTTGCCGTATGGGATACATCGAAATCAACAGTACTGAGTAAGTTAAGAGTAATCGGTGAGACTGCTGCGGCTTTTGGAAAAGAAGAATTCGGTGTGGATACCTAAATTATTGAATAACTTTTAATTCTGAAATTTAATGCAATATAAGTGTAATTATCCGAAAAGATAAATGAGAAATACTTACGAACTTTCCATATTTGAGCTTAGAATCTTAATCAGCAATAATCTTTTCCTACTTTCCATTGTTTCTTCCCTTCTCAATTCTCTTCTCCTTTTCTTCTATCGTTTGTTCTCCTTTTTCATTTTATTGACTTTAGAAAATCCTTACCAATTAGTGACACATAAATCTTGATCCGAGAAGAAGTGTCATCGTATTCAATTAAACTTACCGATAAAGGCTCATTATCGAATTCAATTAACTGGTTTGAGTCGTTTATTTGATTTGTAGATGCCACTATTTCCATAATATTCGTCGAGACATCAACAGCTGCAGATCTCTGATTCGCTATGCTCTTAAATATTTTTTCAGCGATTAAAATTAAATTCCCTCTTCTTCTCTTTGAGTATCGATTGAATTTGAACATATAAACCAATATTGATAGCTTAATTCGGTCTAATTAAATTTTGATTAGATATTTATTAACTCTATAATTCAAGTGAATCTAATCATCCATTAAAAGAAAAAATAATTTACCGGTGTATTTACAGTTTGCTCCGGAAATAGTTCATGCCCATTGAAATCACCATTGATAACATCATCTAAGCTATCAAGGTTATACACTCGATATTTATATTTACGCTTTGGTAATTCTGGACATGCACGAAAATACCATTTTGACCCTAAGCGATATACATCCTGAATGTGTATAGATTGCCAAATTAATGTACAACTAATTCATAAACATTCTCATTTGTGCAGCCTCTGTTTTTAAGGATGGCTATTTTCCAAAATGCGTTATATTTCCTACTTTTTTGAGCATAATGGAACTTACATAATAATATGAAAAAGTACAAAACGATATCTAATATTTCTATTAATTCTTCATCAAACATTAGATGATGCTTAATAGTAGATCAATATATGGTCTTGAAAATCCCGCAAATGAAATATAAAAAGTTTTCTCGTATTCCGTAAGAGATATTTTAAATTCAACTCTAAATTTGCACCTCACACTTTCTCGCCTTAGATTGTGCATCGGTTCGCATTTCATAAGGAAAAACAAATCACCGCATATTTTCTTATCATCCTCGTCGATTGGTGTAAGAACTACACCTCGTCCGATATGCTATAACATCTTCCATAACATACAAAAGCAAAAAGAATGAAATTTAAGAGTGATTAACTAAAACTTTAAAAGCTAAAAAGGAGAAATAACAACTTCTTTTATAACTGCGAAACCTTCTCGATCTCGTCCAAAACGTTGTACACTCAACGCAATCTTTTGACTGCTGGATTTGTAAAATCACGGATCCATGGTGGCGCATTCAAGATTCGTCCTTCTATGGAACGACCGATAGTTGCAAATTCTGGCCATCCTACCTAGCAATATTTTGAGATGTCAAAATCTTTTAAAAGAATCATTTAGAAAGCCTGAGTCATATTATATATGCAATCTTTAGCCATCATGTTTCCCATATTGCATACGAGACTTATTAACTTTTCGAAAGATATCGTTAATGTACGATATCAATTGGTACCAATGTTAACGATTTTAATTTAATTCATTATTGTCTAAGCTTCCTGAAAACCGTCTGGTATTATTTTTTCATCATATTATTTTGTTAATTTTCAACGTATGATAAAAATATATTTTAATATTTTTAATGAAGTATGATAAAAGTATATTTTTATCATACTTCAATATTGACCAGTCTTTTTATCTTTACGATAAAATCCCGATTAAATTTGTGAGAGAAATTTCAAAGAAATAAAAGACATTATAGAATGATGAGAGTAAAAATTTACATTTGTAGTAACAGAGCTCTTCTTTGCCATAAATGCTGAAGTAACTTCTTCTACTGCAAAAACATGCCGAGAGAGTGCAACTAGTTCATGATTAGTTATCAGAGCAAGTGGAACTTCACAATCATCCTGTATCACTACCATTGGTACCAATTCAGCTGAAAACATATAATGACTTAAATATGAAATTTATCAAAAATTTATCAATGGTACTGTTTGTCTATAAATTCTTGTTTCTCTTGATAGCAGAACCAAAAAAAAAAAAAACTAGTAGCAATAAAACTGAAACTTACGCTTACGTCCGGCTTCCGCGTTTGGCTTTATTGTGTTACACGTCAATATTATTTGAACATGATCTTTTAATTCTTTTAGACTAACACCTCCTTCTATTTCGATTTCCACCTTAAATTCTTCTATACATTCATGAATATAATAATGAAAACTCAGCGTTAAAATCAGTCTTATACAATAATATATAAAATTTAATATTAAGAACTATTTTGACAACAACTTTGAATGCATGTGTATCAAACAAACTATATTCATACAATCTTTTCTTCAAGCATGTATTAAATAAGATAGATGTTTGGAAAATATAATCCATCACTCAAAAGTCTAACAAATCATAGAAAAAAAGAGATACCACTGTTCCAGCTTGGAAAATATCTGCAAGATTATCAGTGATTACGCTTAACGGTGCATCATTAACCAAAGTGGAAAGAGAAAATAAATATGAATATTTGGTGTGGAAAAATTAGTTTGACTGAGGATACGGCCATATTCTCTTTGCACTTCCAGAATTAATCCTGTTTCTCTTATCACTTCTGGAACTAAAATCAACCATTATAATAAAATTTTTTCCTATTTAATAGATAATAAAAAACATTTTTTACATTTACTTGTTATTTCTTTCTATTAACTTCGACAACATCATTCCTACCAACTTCAATGTTATCTAACTCTAAATAACTTACTTGACCACGAATGACTGTTGCGCTGAGCAAAACTATTCTGCCTATGATTCATACGAAACGAACTACTACCATTACCACCAATACCATTAAATGTCGATCGTCTAGATCCAACATTATACTGCGGATATTCTGAATCTAGAAAATAAACAACGCCTATAAGAGTATAAAATTGAAATAAAAAAAAAGGACAAAAAACGATTTTAACATAAGCGAGATATCCCGACTTGTTCCTGTCTGAGGAAACTCGTAAATCCATCATAGAATTTTCAGAATAAAAAAGAGAGAGAATAAATAGAACAAATATTTATTTTTTTACAGAATGAATAGTAATTTCGATTTCCCTCATTAAAAAATATAGTATTTTAGTTACTGCTTAGCTGGAAAATCTGAAATCGATATTTTACTGAAACCAAATGTTTGAATTCTCATTGATCTCTCACAGTCATTTATCCAAAAAGTAAAGAAAAAAGAACTAACGATGATTATAACGACTGCTGAAATTGCTGTTACGATACATCGATTGTGAATACGTCCCTTGCGATGTATTGGCCATTCCTTAAAAGCATTATTAAATGTAATTAAATTGAAACAACATAATTTCGAAGAATAAAAATTAAGCATTAAATACGAATTAGCGATGCAACAGACCGAACCACACAAATACACCACTTCGAATGATTGTTAATTTTTCCAATTAAACAACGAAATAAATATAAATTCATGTATGAATATTCCTCTGCAGACCTATACAAATATTTCCCCAATCCCAAATCTCAATCTCGATCGAGAAAAGGTGAAGATTTTAGGAAATACCAATAGATTGAATAGTATTTCTTTTTTCGGTCTCTTTCAATTATTTCTCATCTAACTTTCAAACATCAAAGCAAAAATAATAGACTCTAAGAGAAGAAAAGCATATGTATATGTTTTCAGATAATTCAAGTAATTACGTCAAGTTTGAAATTTACCTTATACACTCTCTACGCTTCTTCCCTGAACTTTCTGCTTCCGTACCATCCCGTTAGGAGTACGCAACACACTAGCTGGAAGTAAATTTGACGCGATCCGTAATTTTTTCATAATGCTCATTTTGTGCAAAAGCCTAAAGCTTGGTTTGATGGGTTAATGTTGACCTGATAGATTAATATTGACTTGTTAACGTGATGTATTGTGCTGATAGGTTTGGGATGCGTGCGTGTTCATGTAAGCGTGGAGGCTTTTAAGTTCAGGTAGAATGTAGCTGAATCATAAAGGAAATATATCAATTACTAGAAGCCAGATATTTGGTGCCTAAATGATTCGCATGATCTGTCTTATATGCGCAATAATGCATTTAACATATTATATGATTGACCATATTTCTCTCGCTTAGTTAGTAATATGAAAAATTCATGTAACACATGACGGACTGTTGAAGATTTTTGAAGATAATTTTATTCATTAATTTTCAGTCTATAAAATGGGATTGGTCAAAGTAGTCAAGAATAAGGCATATTTCAAACGTTATCAGGTTAAATTGAGGCGTAGACGTGAAGGTAAGACGGATTACCATGCAAGGAAACGTTTAACTGTGCAGGATAAGAATAAATATAACACTCCAAAGTATCGTCTTATTGTACGTTTCACTAACAGAGATGTTATTGCTCAGGCAAGTCAAGTTATTTTATTGTAAGTTGATCTAATTGTCTTGAAGTAATCTATATCATGAAAGTAAGGGAATGAAAGATTTTTGAGAGCTTCATATTCATGTGGTATGAGAATTTACTTCTTTTTTGACATTTTTTTTTCATTAATAGCAAGTTATAAATTAAGTAAGCGCTTTGTAAAGCTCTTCTGAGCTATACTGGTATTACTTCAAAATTATTGCATGGGTGGATGAACTTACTTAGTTTTAATCTTCATTATTTTCATACTTACTTGTGAAATGTTTTCAAAATGGAAATTCTTTGTTGTGATTGTTTAGGTTCAATTTAATTTAGGAACTCAGCGACATAATTTTAAATTTTAGATAGCATATTCGCGAATTCAAGGTGATGTGATCGTATGTTCTGCTTATTCACATGAGTTACCGCGTTACGGAATTAAGGTTATATTTAAAGCATTTCGTAATTGAGCATTCATGTATAAAATATGCCACTGATGTTTAGTGAAAGATGCATTTGTTGATTTAAATTGAATATGTAGGTCAGGTTTCATGGTTTATCATAAATTTCATGCTTCCCTGAAAATGCAACGATGTTATTTGGTACTTGTGAATCTGATATGGAAATATGTTCATATTGCATCTGATTGATCAAGATCAAAGTTAGGGAAAATAATGCGCTTTAGAATTCGGAATAGGAAAAATCAGTTGTCATCTTTGTATTAGTTATTGGATTTGAATGGAATAAAACCCATGAACTTTGTCACTTGTAGGTAGGCTTGACTAATTATGCATCAGCTTATGCTACTGGTTTATTATTGGCCCGGCGTCATTTGCTTAAAATTGGTTTGGCGGAAACATACAAAGGTATGGAAGAAGTAAATGGTGATGATTACAACGTCGAAAAGGAAGGTGAACGGGCACCTTTTCGTGCAGTTCTTGATGTTGGTTTAGCACGCACCGTTACGGGTGCTAAAGTTTTCGCTGTCATGAAGGGTGTGGCTGATGGTGGTATCGATGTTCCACATAGGTATGTGTCGTTTTGTAACATTTTTTGAAATATATGTATTGTTTCCAGGTTTTATAGAATTTAATTTATGCAATTTGTTATTCGATAATTGATCATATAACGAAAAATCTAGCTTCTTAAAATAATCTTTTTTACTGTGTAGATTAGATACGATTGAAAGTTATAGTTCATTGATCTACTGATAATGTTTGTTTTAGTGCGACACGTTTTTCGGTTATAATTCGGAAACGAAATATAATGCTGAGGCGCATCGTGATAGAATACTTGGAAAACATGTTGCCGATTACATGACATTACTGAAGGAACAGGATGAAGATGCGTATAAGCGGCATTTTTCACGTTTCATTGCTGCTAACATTAACCCAGAAGATGTAAACTACTTGGAAAAATTTTTTGCTAAAGCGGAAATATTCTTGTGATTAATTTCAATATTTGGCTTTATGCTGATATGCAAAAGTTTGTATACTTGCAGGTTATGGATATGTATAAAAAGCACATGAAGCTATTCGTAAGAATCCAGCTCGGGAACCTAGACCGGAGCCAAAGGAGGTATTTCTTCCTTTTTCCCTTTACTTGTTTTATATTTTTGTAAATTCTAGAGATATTTGTATTATATTTTAAAAGGTTGCGATACTTTTTGGGAATGTTCCGGTGGTATTATAAGCACTTTTTTTAAATATGGATTCGCAACTCTCATTTCAGGTCACGAAGAAACGTTGGACGGCGAAGAAGGCGTCGTTAGCGGTACGCAAGAATCGTATCAAGAATAAGAAAGCATACCTTAAGATGGTGAAAGCACAACAAGAAGCGCAGTAATTGAAAAGTCTTTTGATTGATGTCATTTTACATCCCTATGAATTATAAAATTGTTATCATATAAATGGTTAATTTTATTCATGTGACAAAGTATGTAAAGATGAGCAGCACTGGATAGATTATAACTGCAGAATTGGATAACTGCCGATCGTGACATTTGACAAGCGGATCAGATATTTTTATTTATTGGCAGTTTAGGGTGCAAAACTATACTAATACGTGTGATCGCTAAATTCTAGTTCATTTAATGATTTGCTTTTACATTGAGTCATATGAATTCCTCTGCTTACGGATATGTTATTCGCTTTGCGCTTAATATGAATTACAGCTTAAGTTGCTAGTCAAGGTGAGACAGGAAGTTTCGATTATTACTACTTCTCTATAGTAATGGTTTATCATTTTGTTGAAAATGAATGCATGTGTCGGCATGATAATATGTTAGTAAATGATAGGTTAAATATCAGAACGAAATCGGCTCCGGGGAATTTTAAAGCCCAAGATAAATTGGATCATACTGATCAACCCAAACGGAGTGTTTAGATAAAAACAGCGTCTGATCAGACATATTAAATGAAGAAGAAGGAATGATTTTGTGAGTAATGTCATAAGTTTTCATTACGGAGAATTTATGTTTAGATAAATTCCGGCATACATGATTAGGGTATATCCGATATAGTATACGATATAGTATAGTGAATGATCGTTATAGTATAGTGAATGATCGTTTAACAAGATTCTTAATATTAATTTCGATTTTTAAAAAAAGGAAAGAAATTGTAACAAGAAATGATAATTTTGCCCTATTTTTGCCTTATTGCCAAGAAGTGTTATCATAATTATCTTTCCTTTATTCTCATTGAAATTTTTCATTTTGAAATTTTTAATGGGAAAAATATGTGAAGAAAAAGAAAGAAAGAAATATTTCAAAAATGACGAATGTGAATAAATAGCACAAGAGCGATGCGATATCTAATCCTAATTATTGTCAATATGAGTTCATAAAGGAAAAAATATCGTGTGAACTATGACCCGAAGGTAATTATAATTACAATTCACATGTGAATATTGTTATCGTTTTTTCTTTTTGACAACAGAAACGAGAACGGTGTAATAATGTGTTAATTTTCATGGGATATCAAGGTAAATGCTTTAATTGAGGAAGAAAAAAAAGGAAAAAGAAAGAAAGAGAGAGAGAAAAGAAAAGATGAAAGAAGAATTATTATTTCATTATTAACTGTTATGAGAAACTTCAATTTGTCATTTCACAATTTTTTCATAATTTTATTTTATTTTAATTATTTAAAAATTATTTATTTAACAATACTGTAATTTCAAATTCTCTTCCAATTAAGATTCTATTTCGACTATAAGAGATATATCATTGGGAAGGCAAAGCTCAAAATCGTAAATCCTTCCTTTCATTCCTCATCAGAGATTAGTCGTCTAAAAAAAAAACAAAAACAAAATCTATTTTTGAAAGGATATCTTTTCAAATAAAGATCTGTAATATTTTAATTAAAAATGACTTATGATCTTTCAATGTTTTGTTTATTTTTTCAAAAAATTTAGCACAAATACAAATGAGTTATTCGATTAAATTTTGAAAAAATTAAATTTCAAAAATTTCGATATGAGTTTTTTCTAGGACTTTTTAATTTTAAATTTGTTTGCTTAAAGAATTAATTAAATGGAATTTTAAAGGATACAAAATTTTTGGAATTGAATTAAATAAATTCATCGCAAAATATTATGATATCCAATCGGTTTGTTGTCGAAAAAATTATTTGCTTTTAAAAAGGAAAATAAATTTTTAGCGTCAAATTTAAGCCGATTTTCATTTCTAAAATTTAATTTCTTATTATTCAAATTTAATAGTTGCAAATGCCAGCAATCAAATTGTTGCACATATTTTTATTTCTTTTAATTTTTAAATTATAGTTCGAATGATTCGTTCGATTTTCATATTTCATAAATTTCAGTTAAACAGTAATTTAAGTTAGAATTTCAGTCTAAAATTTAATTTTTTTGTTCAAATTTAATTCGATGCAAATTTTAGTAATCGAATGATTAGGATATTTTAAGAATTTTAAATTGCAACTTAAATATTTCCAATTTAAACATTTCCAGTTCAATTTTCATTTTTAACAAATTTCAATCCAGCTTTAATTTAAATTTTCGAGTTTCAATTCAATTTCTTCTAAGGTTTTGGAGTTTTAATTTAACCTTAGTTTAAATTTTAAAAATTCAATCTAACTTTAATTCAGATTTTGGAATTTTAGTTCAATGTTAATTTAAATTTTAGAATTTTAATTCAAAATTTAGAAATAGAAAGATTTATTTTTATTTAAGTAATCAATTATTAGAAGTAATTATTTTTGAACAGCTTATGGATACCGTTAAATACAGCACTTGATGGAAGGGTCATTATACGGCGACAAGATGTCGCATCATTTCGAAGATTCATTCATGGGAAAGTATTTCTTGAGAATGTAATGAGAACTCACACATTCTATGAACTTACCGACAAAACTAGTAGTAGTGATTCTAATTGTGGGCTAAAGAAAAAATATTCCACTTTATAATATTCGAATGATAAACAAATTCTAATTTTGTAAACTGAAATACCTATTTATTTCTTTACTTAAAATTAAATATGAAAAAGATATAATTGAAAAGATAAATGAAATATATCAAAATTTATTTATAAATGATAAATAAAATTTATGACAAACGAAATCTATTCAATTTAAATTTAATGGAATGAAATTTAAGATACAATTGAAATCTTCTATTGCTAATTGAAATTTATAATTAACACATTTTGTAAAATTTAAAAGTTTATTCATAAAATAAAACTGTGTGATGTAACTTAATCTTCAGCCAACATGAAGTAATATGTTATTCAAATTTTGTTTGCAGTTTATTTTAGTAAAAAAATCTTCCCAGAATATTATTATATGAAGCCTGAATTTAAATTTTCTTCATTTATTTCTTATTGACAAGTTTAAGATCCGACATTACATATTGGTCTGAGCATATCAATTTTATCAGAATAAGAATAGGTTCGAATTAACTGCTCAGCATAAGTTTGAGCTTAACAATTTCATTAGAATAAGTTCGAAAATAAATTTTATGCCAATAATAAAATGAATAGTTAAAACTGCCAGTAAATTAACTAAACAGATGGATTAAAAGATCTATTCGGATGCTCGGAAATATCGATGAAATAAATTTAATTAATTAACAATATATCTAGAATATTTAATAATTCATATATACCAATATACTGTAACGATATATGCCTCAAATTATTCGATATAATTTAAATTACTTCTCATTCGATTTCTTTAAATTTCAAAAATCATAAAGTAATAATAAAATTTATGCATAGATTAGTGTATGCTAATCTTCAAACAATGTATAAATTGTTGAATTTTAAATTTAAAAACGATAAAAAGTGGAAAATACGGCATCCATTAAAATGTTGAGAGCATTGATGACTTGTTATTTTGCTACAAATGCATGTTCCCATGAAATTTGTTACTTGCAAAATTTGCAAGAATGACATTTTTCCATTTGACCTTATGAGATTTTTACATTTCTCAATTATTTGCAATATCTCTTAACAGTCATAATTTTCATTCTCTCTCCCTCTCTCTTTTTTTTTGGTTAAAATTAATTCCAGAATGAAATTTTGTTTTTTCTTGCTTCTCGATCTCTAATAAATTCGATAAAGTTTTTTTTCAGATATTTTAATTCCTAAATTTAAGCAAGGAATAGGAATAATTGTTAGGAATAATTCCTTCAGATTTCTTAATTCATAAACTTAAGGAACCAATAGGGATAATTATTAGAGAATAATTAAATTCTAGCTAGAACAATTAGATTAAATTTATTGAAAATATCAGTTAGCATGAAATAACAATGATTTAAATCATTAAATCACAAATGCTTATTTGTAAATGGATAAAGGTAACTTATTATCAATTCATTTATTATCAGTAATTGCCCATATTTCATTATCATTACTATTTCTCTTTCCTCATTCCCTCAAAAATGCATTTTTCAATTTCTTTTTCTGCAGTATTTCAATTTCAATTATATTTTCAAAACTAAGATAAATAATCATTAAATAATTATATGAAAATTTCAAAACTTAAATAATCCGTATCTAGTATCTAATTGTTTTCTTTTTTATTTTATTTATCTAAAAATTTTTATTTATTTTACTCAAGCAAAAACAAATAATGATCTAATTCAGAAGCGATTGCAGCTGTTGACAAATGCAACAAGAGGTATTACATTATATTCATGCATGTTTGGTATTACATTATATGCATGCATGTTTGCGTGTTTGCATGTTTGCATGCATATGATGTTAGCGGCGCCAGATTAAACTTCTGGCGCTGAAAGTGGAGGATTATCCGATAAATCCATCATGAAAGATGAATCCATTTATTCATTCTCGATAATCAGCATGCAATATTTCAGTATTGATATTCTTCCATATATTTGCAAATTCTTATAATATTTGCGTAAATCTTTCTTTTTCGATACAAATTTTAAAATGAAGCATAATATCGAGAATTTGACGGAAAAAAATGAAATTATTATAGTAATGTGAACTTCTTAAACTTTGACCTTATAAATAATACTGGTCAATCATATTTTTGGATTATTCTAACTAGCTAATAATAATATTCATTATTAGATTAAAATTAGTTCATTTCTCTTTTTACTATCAATCATTTTTATCAAAATTTTTTCAAAAAGAATTGAAAAATTTGAAATGATCAAATTAGATGATGAAAATGTGTCTTCTAAAATTTTCAATTTATGAAATACCGTACTTTATTTGCATTCAACGAAAGCAGAATGAAATCTCCTTGAAGGACGCTTAAGGTTTTTTTGAAAAAAATTATAAGATTAAAGAGTCGAGTCAGGCATAATGATTGTCAAGTATGGTCATATAATAGTCCGGAAGAATGGAACAAAGGTTTAAAAGGTCATATAAGAAGTCTGGAAGGATGGAACAAAAATCTAAAAGATCATATAATGGTCCGGAAGGATGGAACAAAAGTTTAAAATATAATGTAACAATTCCGGAAAAATGAAGCAAAACTCTAAAAGGTCACATAAGAAGCGGAAGGGAAAAAAGAAAATTCGAAAGGTCATATAACAAATCCGGGAGGGTGAGCAAAAATCGAAAATCATTTAGAATAATTCATTTTCTTTTTCTTTTCCAATGCCTAATCAACTTCTCATCATTTGATTATTAAAGACCACGTTGATTATGATAGGAGTTCATTAAATTAGCCAAATATTTCCGCAATTATCACAAATTCTATAATTTAAATAATTATTCTAAAATTTTATCAAAATATATCACTTATTGATTTATCAGCAGTTTGATTAGTGATCAAATTATTAAGCAAGGAATAGGCTTTATTTATCATTAATTTAATTGTTTTACCTATCATCTTTTAAAATAATAATAATGCTGAAGCGAGGAATTTTTATCTGAGAGGTTTTCTTTTCTTTTTCTCTTCCTCTCCCATATTCCTCACTTTTATTATATTTGAAATTTGAAAATAACATTAAGAAAAAAAAGGATAGAAATTATTGGTTGAATATAACATTGAGCTGACAAATCAGAACAAACTAATTATTCCGATCAAAAAGCGATAATCGAACAATTTAATGATTTTTGAAGCGATTCAAACAGATTATGCAAATAACAAAATTGCTGACATTACATGGGAAAATTGCTAGTAAAATCGATGTCAAAGCATTTCAAAAATATCTTCTGAAATCAGCCATCAATGATTTAACCTTCTAATTAATGGTTCATTTTTGGATGAGATTAAATTTCCCTCTGTCATTCTTTCTATCTCCTTCTCTCTAATCCAATCATTTTTTTAACCAGAAGAATGAAATTTTCTTATCATTCCGAAGATATATAATTATAATTGTTACAAAAATTTATTGCAAAAAATTTTCATCTTCATTTTTAATTTTTTTGGCAAATTTTAATTGAATAATTTAAAAATTCTGTTCGAATAACTTAAATTTAGTCGAGTAATTCAATCTTGTCAATTGGAAGAAGAAATTCGTGTATCAGTAGGATGGGTGAGAATTTGATTGTTGAGAAAATTTGTTGCCGATAATTTTAATTTATTATTACTTTTAACTGAATTATTTGAATTTTTTTTTGCCTCTAATATACATTTTATCAAACATTTAACAAATTAAATAATTATTTATGAAAGAAAGGCAAATAAATTTAATAATATTCATTTTCTTTTCACCTCATATTTAATAAATGTTATTATCGCAAGATTTTGTATTTTTTTAAAAAAATAGGTCTGTTCTTAAATCAATACTTATTTATTATTTACTATTTATATCATATTTAATATTCATTTAGTACATCTTTTGCTTTTATTTGATATCAAAATGTAAGCGAATACTCGATAATTAAATTAAACATTTATTATTTATTTATTAAATTATTTATTAAATTAAATATTTATTATTTATTTATTAAATATTTATTAAATTAAATATTTATATTTATTATTTGCTTACTAATATTTATTATTTACAATTTATATTTATTCCTAACATATTTAATATTTATTTATATAAACAAACTTTTACTATTCATTCAATATTTACTGAATCAAAAGTTAATTAATATTCGATAATCAAATTAATATGTTGGTATGCGTGTGTGTGTGAGAACAGTTTTAACCTAATAGATGCGCTCGTTCAAAAATCGGAGCTTTGATGCATGTATTAGCTCTAGACCTGCCACAGTTATCCACGTTGGATAATCAAACATCATTTTAATTTAAATTTGTCGCTAATTGAATCGTTGGTTTAATTCTTGGTTTAACAGCTTATTAAATAAATAATAAAGGATTGTGTATATAAATGAATATTAATAAAATATAATATAAACTGTAAATAGTAAATAAATATTACACACACACACACACACACACACACACACACACACACACACACACACACACACACACACACACACACATATACACATACACATACACACAGATATATATATGTATACATATAAATACACACAACAACTGTTATTTTTAGATTGAGAAAATGAAAAGGCGAGAAAAAGAAAAATTAGTTAAATTGGTTAGACTAGAAAAAAGAAGGAAAGGAAAAAAATTGATGAATTGAGGAATGGGAAAATTTTTCCCAAAAGATCGAAAAACCAAAAGAAATCAAATAAAGTCAATTCCCGAATAACGCGGGAAGGAAAAAATTTGGAATAGATTATTATGTGAAAAATAGCATCCCAATAATCGTTAATATTATTATTACCGTTATAAAACCAAATATACTCAAACAACTTCCTCAATTTTACATTATTAATAGTTGTTCCTTTTCTCTTGTATCTCTGAGATTATTCATATTTTTCGTCGATTCAAAAAAAATTCAACTTTTTATTCCATTCTTTTTTCCAAAAATAAAAAACTTTTCTTCTCACACCTTTTCAATCAATCATTTCTTTTTTGATTTCTGATATTTTGAGAAAAAAAAGTTACTGATTTCTTTAATATTTATTGCAATAAAGACCTTGAAAATAGAACTGTTTCATATTTAATTAATTTTCTTCAGTTTGTGTATTATAACAATTTTGTAAACTATTTTTTTATGAATTTTTTAAATTCAAATTTCAGTCTTACATTTAAAAAAGGCGGCAAAAAGAAAAAGAGAAAATGAAAATAGATCATAATTTAAGGGAGAGATTAATTTAAATAAAATAATTTCTTCCAGATTACTTTTTGCTTATCTAATTCCTATTATTCATTTCTTTTAATTGCAAAATTTAAAATTAATTTCAAACAATTTACTTTTGAATTATTTGCCTTCTTAATTTCAGTGCATAATTTTTTGATAACATTTTCTAGGGAAAGAACAGAAAGGAAATAAATAAGCATTCTTAGTTTTATAAAAATACTTCCACATCAATCAATATTCTTTCTCAAATAGTTCTGAAAAAATTTATAAAGTAATACTTCAAATAATTTAATTTTATACAAAGAAAATATTGCAAATTATCATTTAATTAATATAATTGGCAATATTATTGCATGAAATGTATTAAAATTAAAAAGTTAATTTGATTAAAAATATAATTAAAATTGGATTTAATTAAAATATTTTAAATTACAAATAAAATTCATAAAGAAGTTAAAATAAATGAATGAATTAGGTTACAGAAAAGAATGTCATATTTCATTTGCTAACTTTTCAAAGGTCAGAATTTAAAAATGAATTCAAATGAAATATATCAAAGTTTGCTTTTCTTTTTAGCTCCAAAATTTCAGAATATTTTTTAAAAAACAAATTTGATTAAAAATTTACTGAAATTGAATTTCATTAAAATACGGTAAAATTTCAAACGAATTTTACATGAAAGCTAAAAAATAAACTACTTCTTCATTTATCATTCTCTACATCCTTTCTGTTTCACCTGTTATCATTTCCCAACTTTTTCTCTTTGTCATTATTACAAATTATCCAAAATAAAACTTTCCAACGATATTACTTGCTAACCAACGGTGGTCATAAAAATCCATCCGATCGTTTCACATTTCATTTTTATCGATGGCCATATCGGTTATTTTTATTCTTTCATATCTTTTTTTCATATTGCTTTTTTTGGATAAGTTTTTTTCCGAAATTATTTCTTCATTTGTAAGTTTATGATTATTTTTGCTATCAAACCGTATTATCATTGTTGTTTCGCCGGATTTTGCAAACACAATTTTGCCATATCCGATTGAATTATTAAATTATGGCATTTGATTATTTATATTTTAATTCTTATTTATATATATTAATTATATATTAATACTAATTATTGATGACTGTTATTATTTCCTTACTTTTCTTTTAAAATTATTTTTTTATTTGTAGGACTTTATAAATCGATTCAATCGGTTATTGTTGTCATTATACAGGTTATATGAATATTATAACTATTATCGTATCCAATTGAATTATTAAATTATGGCATTTAAATTATTCGTGTTTTGATTCGCATTATATATATTAATTATGTATCAATTCTTATGCTCCACTAAATTCATATTTGTGAAAATGATAACAAAATAGTTTCGTTTTTTTTTTTTTTTATATTCGAATTTTTAATTGAGTAAATAAATTTGATTGATTTAATAATGTGATGTTGAAGCTCAATTATTTATTAAATCTTATAATTTTGTGCTATAGGAATTCGTCAAACTGAGTACAATAGTGCAATTTAATTAGCATTTAATTGATAATAATAAAACTTATCAGTTTATATTACCAAAATTATTTAATAAAATTGAACAAAATTCAATTTTAATATTTAATTAAATTTCTATCTATAAATTTGTTTTATTATATTTTAATCCAATTATACCATTTTTTCATCTTTACAACTAATCGTAATATTTAAACAACCATTTCTATTCATTAATCCTTTGAAGTTTGAAGTTTGATGATGCTTAGAAAGGAAAAGATAAATAATATAAAAAAATTGCAATCTATGCATATTTAGTCTACCCGATATATATATATTATCAGTTTCTAATATCAGTAATATTATTTTCCCGCTTTCCCGCCCTTTACCGGAAATAAACAAATATAAAGACGCAAAACTTATATCCATTCATTTCTTATTTTATTTTATTTGTAACAAATTACCATAATTAATTCATTTATAATCAATTTCCAACATTAGTAATATTTTCCCGCCTTCCCGCTCTCCCGCCTTTTCCCGGAAATCAACAAGTATAAGCACGCGAAACTTTCATCCTTCTATCTCTTATTTTATTTTATTTGTAACAAATTAGCATAATTAATTGGGTGAAGTTAATGAAAATTACCTCATGCTGTTCCACTCATTTATCCAGCAGGGAGTACGACAACAATAATATAAAAATATTGTTCTCCTCTTCCTCCTTCTTATCTTCCTCCTCCTCTTCTTCCTCTTCTTCCTTCTTCTTATTCTTCTCTTCCTTCTCCTTCTTTTAACCTTTTTTCTTGATACCTATTCATTTCATTTTCATCCTTCTTATTTTTTGTTTATTTTACTAACCTATTCCAAACTTTTACCTCTAATACCATAGTATAATTTGTTTAATATTACCATAATTTGTCATCATTGGTCCTCCATTCCTATATGCATGTATATGTTATGTGTACATATTAGTCATATAGTTGACAAAATGTGAAAGGTATACGGTAACATTAACATTAATGTCAACCATCGATCTTATTGAATTTATTCATCGTATGACATAAATTGTTCAATTTTACTTTTAAATCAATTTAATTCCTCTTTAATTTCCTTTTTTTTTTATTTGTTGAATAAGAAGAACATTTACAGGATGCAAACTGTTAATAATTAAAAGTTTTTATATGAAATAAACTTTAATTTTAAATTAAATTTTTGAATTTGAATAATTAAGTATATATTTGTTTAAATTAAAAATAATTCTTCTTTTGATAATTTCAAATTTTGTTTTACTTTTCTTTTTTCTTATTTTTGGATTAAAAAATGATAAGAGAATTCTTTTGATAATTGATATCAATAATCATTAAAAAATAATGATTAAATTTATAATTGAAATCTTTCCTTTATTTATTCGTATTTTTCAATAGTCTTTTTATAATATTATTTGCTGATACTAAAAGATATAGTTGCAGTACATTCATCTTAAAATATCATTAATTTAAATTCATTTATGATTTTTATTAATTTGTTTAATTTATCTTGTAGCTTTAATTAATCTATATCTACTTTATGCTTTTATTAATTTCGTATTAAAATTTCACTTATTAAGAGAAAATACCTATTTGCTGCTATTTTGTTAAGCTTATTTAATATCATGTTCAGTAGCAATTTATCATAAGGTAGTTATTTAGGACTTTTGATTTAAAGGAAAGAGAAATTTGAATTATTTTTTAATTCCAATATTAATTTCTTATCAGCTAAGAAAAATTTAATAAAACCCTAAAAGGTTACACTTTTTCTCCTTTTAATTTCGAATTCTTTAAAAATAGATTTGTCAGAAATCTTGAAAAATTTATTTTTCTCGTTTAATTCTAAATTCATTCAACATTAATTTACAAGTCATGAAAGATTACGTTTACCACCCTGAGGATAAATTCAATAAAAGTTGAAAGATTGATCCATTCTGCCCTGAAAACAAATTCAGTAAATTCTGAGAAATTTACATTTCCTGTTAAAAATCTAGATTTCTTATGTCATACATTAATTGTCAATATCTAAGTTTAGTTCCGGTACTAAAACTTTCGTCACTCATCTAATAATTCCTCAAAATTTGATGATGCAATAATTGCCGGTAGCTCATCAGGAATTCCCTAATATGGCGCCGATTCATCAGTAATATTAATTATGTTAAACTAAAGCATCCCACAAAATTCCTAAATTTCTATTTCCATTTTGAATTTCCGTTCATTCCAATTCTACTGATGCTTTAATTTGTTTATTCAATAATTAGTGTTTAGGAAGGTAATGACAATTTTGCCAGAATTTCGCGGAACTCTTTAATCTATTAAAAGAAACTGTTGGCATTCAAAAAACTTTTAATTTTATTATAAAAATTTTTAAAAGATTCGTTACATTTTCCAAAAAATTATATTTCAATTTTCATCACTTTTTCTTTGCCTTCCTGAATATTTTATTAATTTTTTTTCTAAAAACTTTCTGCAAGTTGTTAAGCATTAAGCGCATTTCTTTTATTTTGGAAAAAGAAACATAGAAAAATTTTGTAAAAATCTGTGAAAAAGCATTTAATAAAAAATGAAAATCGGCAATTACTATTAAAGATTTGGCGGATTAAAAATTAATCAAAAAATTTTTAGCATCATATTTTCGATTAATAAATACTTCGTTATCAATAATTACTTGTTATTTTAGTAATGAATGTAGACAAAATTTTAAAACAAATCAATCATAGTTTTTGACATTCTTTCGAATTTTGAAATGATTAATTATAAAATTGTTTATGATAAATGAACATTTTAGCTTTATCGCATGGCTTTGTTGACCAACTAAACAATGATTATCAGTTAAATATAAATATGATTGAAATTTTTTTGTCAAAGTTTTTAAAGGATATCAAGAAGATAGAATTCTTTTGAAGATCAGAAACGATCAGTTCAAATTGATCACAAATAAACAAACTAAGTGATGAACCTTTTACCTCATTCATTTTTTAACATTCATAAAATCTAAAATTAACGTAAAAGCTTATCCTTTAGTCATTTCTTCCGGAATATTGTTTCATCCAGTCATATCTAATAGTTAATTTTCTCTATTAACATTTATCATCCATTAAAAGACGATACTGATCTTATCATTTGATCAAGCCTTAAATTTACTACTGATAATTGATCTCATTAAGTCGATAATAGTATAGCTTTCATTTTTCTTTTGTATTCAACGATAATATTCCTTCTTTTATAAATTATTGTTATTATAAGTAAAACAAAATTAGTACAAATTGATCAGTCAAATTTAACAATAAATTAAACGCAACTTAACAAATAATTGGAGAAATTTCAATTTTAACAAAATATTAACTGAAAAATCATATTTCTAACAAAAAAGAATCGAATTTTGATATAATTTCAAATTTTCTTTTTCTCTTTTTCTGAATTTTTCTTTGCTTTGTTTGAGAAATTAATTTTAATTTCAGATTTTATGTTAAAATACGAATGACGTAAAAGGTTTTATTTATTTATTTATTTTTACAATATAACATAGAAATCAAAAAATTTAGATTCCGACAATCATCTAAATGAATCAAATTTTAGCAAAAATTAATTTTTCGGTACGATTTTCAATTCTCTCATTTCGGTATATAATTTCAATTCATTCCTTCTCTTTCTCTAATTTCGTCCTTTTCTTTTGCTTCCGAAATATTTGATATTTTTACAGATACAACTAATTAATATAGAATAACATAAAAGAATTCGAAAATTTTAGTTCTAAAAGCATTAAACAATCGAATTTTAGCAATAACTAATTTCAATAAAATTCCATTTTTCTTCTTTTTCTTTTGCTGAATCCTTCTTTGCTTTTATCGAGAATGTTGAAATTTCTTCTAAATTTTATAACTAATTAACATAAAACAATAAAGTTAAAATTAAAAATTTCAATTTAAATAAAACAATCAAATTTATTCTCGAATCAAGTTTTTATTCTTAGCTTTCACTCGAAAACTTTTAAATTTTTATAAATTTGCAATTAACATAAAATAATAAGGTAAATGTCAAAAATGTTCAATTCCAATAAATACTAAAAATAATAAAATTTTAACAAAAATTTAAATTTCAAATTTCCTTTCCTTCTGATTTCTCTTTTCCATTCTTTCTGATTTCTCTTTTTCCATTCTTTCTTTCTTCCTTCTTTGAAAAATTAAAATTTATAGAAATAGAAGTAGAAGCATTAAAACTAACTAACATAAAATAACAAACAAAGAATGAAAGATAACTAACTACAAATAGCGAAAAGCGATGATTTATTCGTCTTTCAAATGTCGGGGCGGTCTTATATGTACGTACAATAATTTCATCGCATCACATCGCATTGCATCGTATCGCATCGCATCGTATCGCTGAGCCAAATTCTATCCCGCCTCCGCTCCCACCCCCGTCCTATGTTGTCATCTTCCCATCACAATCACAATCAAAATCACAATCACATCACATCACATCACTTCACATCACATAACAATCCCATCCATCCATCCATCTACATCCATCCATCCATCCATCCATCCATCCATCCATCCATCTATCTATCCAACCAACCAACCAACCATTGAATCTGCTATGATGCTTACTTACATTGTTGTTCCTTCTGTCATGTTGCTGATGCTACTATTTGATGTCGATTTTTATGCTGCGTGTTTCTTTGCAGCCACTGTAAAATTATATTGCGCTTGCAAAATTGTTATACACTTGCATTTTTGATATTCATATACACCTACACATACACCCACACACGCAATTAACATACACCCACACACGCCCACACACTCACACACGCACAATTTTAGGCAGACTATATGTGTATATATATATATATTTCTTAAAATATTTTTTTTCTCAAATAAATAGTATACAACCGATCCCCACTATCTCTTTTCTTCATTTGTAATTAATTATGCCTACACCTATTATTCATTTTTCTTTTCTCATTCTCTTCCTCGTCCAAAAGTTTTAGTTATTCCGGATTTAGTTAGATGTATATATATATTCCGGATGAAAGGAGAAATGGTTATTCCTGGAATTAGAATTATCAGCAAATCGAATTATTATGCAATTAATCGCCTATCATCTTTTTTTTCATAAAATTGCAAACATTTCAGATTCATTCATTTTAAATATAAGACCCTTATTGAGATATAGCTTTATTTTTAGTATTTAATTATATTTTAGTTATGCCAAAGGAATTATTTCTCATTCCTTCATTTTCTTTCTCTAAAGTTGTTATCATACTAGTTTTATCTTTATCATTCAAATTTTATCACGTTTTCTGCTCTTTCAGTAATGTTATTCTTGTTGTTAGCGACCTAATTATAATGGAACTATTTTCATTATTTATTTATATAAATTTTAAATTAGATATTTACAAACTGATGGTATGTTTCCAGAAGGTTGGCTGTTTTAGGATTCAGACTCTTGAAAAATTCTAGGGATTGTGAAGAAAATTTTATTCATTATCAAAATCATTTAATGGATAATTTGCCGTTTTAGTTTCCTGATACTTTAGAAAGCTTTAAAATCAGAATCTTCTGAAATTCAGGATTCAGAATCTCGAGAAATTCTGAGGGAAAAAGAATAGTCGAAAATTTGTTTTTGCCGTTGATCGATGAGTGATTTGTATATGTCATTTTTGTAATCAATTAATATAATATCGCATGTGTTATTCGGCTTTATTTACACATTATTTGTTGTATGTTATTGTATTCGTAAATAAGAATTCGATTTAATCAATTATTATTATTTTTTCTACAGGAAAAGCGATCATCGGTATCGACATTAATTTTCATTCTTTCATGAATATTCATTTACAATAACAACAATAGCAATAACAGTAAGAACTGGTACTACTACAATAACATTTCCACTAATAATTAGCATCGTTATTGGGTGAATATTTGATTTCTTTACTATCTACTCAAATTTATTTCTTAAACGGTTGCTTTAATAACAACAACAGCAACAAAAGAAAGGAAGGCAGAAAAGACAGAAACGAAATTTTGGACGAACAATAAATACATTGTTTACAATGCGATTGCTGTTTATTGTAACAGCTATTATTATTATCATAAATTTCCGGATTAGTATTGGTGATGCAATCTTAACCGGTTAGTTTTACTTATTTCTTTTTCCGATCTTCCGGTCAATGCTTTTTCCTCGCTTTCCCATGTTGCCATAAATGATTACTGATCATTTAAATGTAATTATTTTTCGATAATCATTCTCGAAGCTTTGAATTGAAATAGAAATTGAATTGGAAGTAATTGAGAAAATCTAATACATTCAATTTTTACATTTTTTCACATAATTTATTTTTTATTTTAATTTTTGTCAATTCAGTTCAATCCCAATTTTAATTCTTATTACATATTTGGTCATTTTAAACATTTTGGTTCAAATTTTTACACGTGTGTTATGTAATGAAGGAATTATTATACTTTTATATATCATTTTCATACGTTAACAATTTTCTTGGATTAATATCATATGCTTTATTATCATTACGTAATACGCGTAACTAATATTTGAGAAAAATTTTAAAACTTCAAGCAGGATACACGTATAAAATGTTAAACCAACATTTGTAAACAAATGAAATAAATATTGTTATGAGTAAGCAAATTATAGAAAAAGTTTATTTATATCAATCAGTAAAAATAAAAGTAGAACTAATTTTTAAACAGAAAATTAATTCTATTCTTTCAAATTTTATAATAGATGAAATAAATGATTATGAAAGAATAATTTTTTAGATGATAATAATTACTGATTAGATGATATTCCACTCGTCGTCCTGTAAAGCATTCATATTCATTTTTTGATGCTAATTATAGTCTTTATTAAATAGGCAAATTATTATCACTTCGTCATTTTCAACTTAAACATTTCTGTGGTATATTTATGGATTTTTCCCATCGCCAATAACCATTTATCAAACTATTTACAATCAGTTCAGAAATTTTTATCAATATGATTATTGATGAATTAGAAATGGTCAACAATCATTGTAATTTTCATAACTGATTTCTAATTTTAATGGTTAATGCCTAATTCTGATTACTATTTTTTTTTCTTTAAAATTCTATATGAAAAATTTCTGAAAGAAAAACTTTAAAAAAAAATTTTTAAAAAATGATAGCAAATAATGCCAAAGTTTACGATAATAATAGTAATAATAATAATAATAATTAATAATAATAATAATAATAATAATAATAATAATAATAATAATAATAATAATAATAATAATAATAAAGTTAGAAGCAAAAAGTTTGCATTTGAAAATTTATTTGGAAAATAATAATTGAAAATTAAAATTCATTTCAAAAAGAATTTAGAATATTTTCTTTAGTTTTTGAATTGTTTTCAAATGAAAATTATTTACTTAATTTAATATAATTATATTTGGAATTAAAATAATCGATAAATTTGAATTGAAAATTTTTGATTATTTGTAAACTTTTCAGGTCGATGTAATAGTGTATCATGTCGTAATGGTGGATATTGCAGGCAAATTTCATCGAATGTTCATAAATGCATGTAAATTTTTAAATTTATTTATTTTTAAAATATTTCATAATAATCTTTTAAAAGTTATTTTCTTTTCTTTTACAACAACAAAAAAGATAAATTAGTTTTTGTTTAAAAAATTTTTAAATTCCTTTTTTCTTTTTTGTTGTTTAATTTTTCAGTCAAATAAAATTTTAAATAAATTAGAGGGAAATTACGGTGGAATGGAAAATTAAGAGAAAAACGTATAAGAAAAGTATTTTGGGAAAGAAGGAATGGTATTATTTTCCCAAGATAGAAGATAGGTAATTTAGTGGTGAGAAGTTAAACGATGGCCTTGTCACTCAAACATTAAAAATTTTGTCTAATTTTCGATATGATAATATTTTAAGGCAAAATATTCAAATTGCACGCATGCATGCAATCAATGCATGCAAGTCTTTCATCTCTTCTCCAAAGTTATATATTGACCGCAACAGTAATAGCTTATTAATAAATATGATTGTAATCTTTGGATGAAGTTTCTTTCTTTGTCCCCTTGGCCTTTTTTTTTTCGCATGTGACTTACTGTTAGAATTCAATTCATGTTATCTTCTCCGTGAAGGTCATTAACAGTTAAGATTTATTAATTAACAAAATATATTCAGTATACTAATCACAAATGGAGATGATAAATTAATTTTGTTACTATTCTTATCATTGTTATTTTTAAAATTTAATAATGATAAGCTTCTTATCAGTGTATAATATAAGATGGTAATTGATGTTCCATCATACTTATCATTGGTTTCGTACGCTTGTAATAAGTGGAAATGATATATTAGTGCTATTATTACTCGTATTATAAATATCAAAATCTTGTAGTGATAAGCTTTTTATTAGAGTATAATAGGATAATGATTGATTACTCGATTATTACTCATATCATTAATTGCCAAAATTTGACAGCGATAATTCAATAATGATAAGCGTTTTATCAGAGTGTGATATAGAGGAAGATTATGACTGATTATTCCTTTGTTATTCATAATTGATAAGTGTTTGAATTTTAGAAATAAAATTGTATCATTACCTTATAGTTCTCAATTATTTATCTTATCAAATGAAAGATACCAGAGGCTAATAATTGATAACTGTTAATCAGTAATGCATTCATATACTTATCGTAAATGAAAATGATATATTAATTCTACCGTTAATCATATTATTATTATCATCAAAAGTTAGCAGTGATAAGCTTTTTATCATTACGTAGTACAGGACAAAAATCAATTATTATCAGAATTTAGCGACAATAAGCCTTTATTAGTATGGGATAAGATAATAATTGATATTTTATCTTCATTATTACTTATAATTGATAAGTGTTGAAATTTTACAGACGATAAAATCGTCGTTGAGTCCATTATCAAATAAGTATTATCAAGGACTAATAATTAATTTTATTCCAAATTATAGGGTGTAAGTGAAATTAACAAAATTAACCTGTTTATCTAAAATTTGTTTTGTTAAACTAATCATGAAAATGATATAAAAGTTTTTCATATCGAAATTGTTGCTATAAAAAAAATTGCAAATATAGGAGAGGAATTAATTATATGCATAAATTATCGATATTTATTTTTGATTGGCGGTTTTTTTTCTGTTTTTTTCCTTTTATATGAATGATATTTTGTTGTTTAATTTTTAATAGTAATAAAGGGTAGAATTAAATAAATTCAAATACACTTTTTATATAAAATGTTATCGATCAAATTTATAATCGAATAAGATAGCAACGAAGGATGGAATTGGATAAAATATTAATATTTGATTGAAATCAAAATTTTATTATAATTTCATAAGATATTATTTTTAAATATAAATTTTTAAAATCGAAATAATTTAATTAAATAATTATTAATATGATCTTTGACTTGCCGAATTTATTTTTCTTTTTAATTCCATATGCATAATAATTTGATTTAAGGTCATTAAGCTAATATATATATATAATTAATATTAAAAATTAACCCTAAAGTACCTACAAAAATACGTTGACCTTTTTAATATGTTGATGATGATCATGATAGTCATATAATAATTTACAGTCAACTTAACAGCTGAATTATACATAATCAGTCAGGAAACTAATTCTAAGTTATCTACAAAAATACCTTGACCTTCTTGATTTGTCGATGATCATGTGAGTCGTAATAATAATTTGCAATCAACTTAACAGTATCTGTAATCCTCTCCTCTTTTTCCAATTTTTTTTTCTTATCAAATCAAATAATCTTTTTTCCGTTTGATTCTCTCAATATATTTCATTCTTTTTAGTCTTATCTGAATTTCAAAAAAAAAAAAATATGAACAAAAATATGGCCGCAGATATAGACGTCATTTTTCATTAAAAATTGTTTTTGATATGATGATATTCTGTTGTGGAAAATTTCAACAGAATAAGACGAAAAAGTGATGATAGTTTTAAATATGCATTATAATAATGCAGTATTACAACAAATCATATTTTAGATCCTTAGAAGTTTTTTAAGGTTTTCAAATTTTTGATTAGGTTTGAAATTCTTAACGATTAATTAATTGCTATGGTTTATCAGTATTGCCATGGTTTATCAGTAGGAATATTATCTAATGAAAAGGAATAGAAATGATAAAATTTAGTTATCACCTGATAGATAAGTATTAGCAATTTTTGATTTACATTAGTTTAATAGATTTTTAAGGAAGAAATTTGAAATTTCATTTTTTTCATAAAATTTAATTTTGATTCATTTAATTTATTGTTTATTAGTTACTTATCCCATTCTTTATTTATTAAATTTAATCAATAAACTAATTATTCAATTAATTCAATGTAAATGAATTTCAAATTTGAAAAATATTTAAATTTTAAAATTAAAATGAAATAATTCCTTTTCCCAAACAATAAATTACATATATCAATAAGAGTAGGAGTGAGTGAGTGATAGCTTCTTATATGAACTGCCTACTCTTCTTCATTACAATTTATTATCACAAAAGCTATTCACACAATACTGTACATTTATATATGTATGTATATGCTATGGATATTTCTATGCGTGGGTGTGAGTAGGCGTAGGCGTGGATATATGTAGGTGTGGGTAATGCGTTGGTGTGAGTGAATTTAGGTATTATATAAAATGTATAGCGTGCTACTATTTGCTTTTTTTTTACGAATTAAAAAAACATATGCAAAAATGAAGAGAGCTTTAATTTCTTTAGCTTTACTTTATTGTTATTGAGAGAAGGAAATATGAATGGAAGAAATAAATAATTAATAGAATTATTCATTTCTATAAAATATATTTATTTTTAAATATTTTGCATTAATTTTATTGAATATTAGTTAATTAAAAAATCGCAATAATTTTTTATTCATTTCAAATATATTTATATTCATATATCGAAATATTTTGCATCAATTTTAATTATCTTTAATCTTTATTAGCTGTAAAATAAATATTTAATAATTTATTCATCAGATCATCTTAATTTTGACCTTTTACCTAACATTATAAAAACAGATCATCATATAACTTACGCATTATAATAAATTTTATGCTTGTTTAAACTATCAAGAAGGTTAATTTATTCAAAATCCCTTTATCTTATTCTAATCTATAATTAATAAATTTTATATACTAATTTTTTTGGATTATCAAATCATAAGTTATTCCTAAATTAAAGTTACTCATCAAAATGTTATCCACCTATCTGTTAAAATTTACAGGTAACAAAATGAGTAATGATCATATTGTTTATAATATGCATACCCATTCATCACATATGGTTGCATAATAATGATATTACACAATTTACTGTTTAGCCATGTCATCATATTGTGTTGTAGGTGATCATCTGGTGAAAGATTTCTAACTCTTGATAAAACTCGATCATCATTCTTCACCAGAGATCAAGCAATCATTTTTCCCAGCCTAGATATTTCCCATAGTTCATGGGGATTAGTTATTTATGAATATGCTATCGCTTATCATGAATATTTTGTTAAAAAGTAGAAAAAGATGAGCATACTTTAAAATATTTACCCATGCTTCGGGTATTTCCTATAATTATTTTTCTTTTGATTACTTACTTGAAGAGAAGATGAATGTTAAAAGAAGGATATACCTTAAGCTATTACTCATGCTTCGGATATTTTCTATATTTATTTCAATTACTTACTTCCGAGAGGAAAATTGGAAGAGGTGATATTCCCAAACATATCACCCTTGTTTCAGGTAAATAATCCATATTGCGCATGTTTAATCTTAAAAATTCCTTTAATTATATTCGACACTCATTTATTATCCACACTTCGGGCAATAATATTTTAAAATCTATTTATATGAAAATTTTGAATTCTTATTCGAAAGTGAGATAAAAAAACTCCGTGGTTATCAAGATAAATCGATGACCGAAGAAAACAAGATATTGATAACGATGTAAATTTTTTTAGCGATATATAAGATCAAAGCAAATTAATTAATCCGTATTCGAGAGTGAGATACAAATGATTAATGCTTGTTGCTGACACAATATCAGTGCAAAAGAAAAATAACTCAGTTAATTAATAATGGATGCGTAATGATAAGATATTAAGAGTAAATTCCAATAATAACTTTATTTATATTAATCATTTTTATCATTTAACAAAAGTTTGCTTTTTTTATAAACATACTACTAATACAGTATTAGTGTGAGAAAATTAACGCAGTTTTATAACATATTGTAATCATTTTTATCAGTTAACAATTATTTTTTTGTAGATGTACGAGTGGGTATATGGGTGATCGATGTGAGGATCGATGTGATTGCTTGAATGGTGGTGAATGTCTTCGGAAGGAATCACTCTCGATATGTGTTTGTCCGATTGGTATGATTTAATTAATCATTCCTAAACTAGTCATTTGTTAGAGTTGAAGTAAAATTTCATTAATTTTACAAACTTAATTAGAGAAGTATTTGTTTTCGCCTATTATCATTATTGTCATTATTAATTATTATTATTCCTATATTATTCAATTCATTCATTAATTAAATCTTCAAATCTAAAGTTTCCCTTTTTTCACCATAAAAAATCTCTAAAACGAATAAAGAAGAAAAATCGTATATAAATGAAGTTTGGAAAATTGGAAATTGAAATATGAAAGAAATAAACTTGGAATTATAGTTGTAGTAATAATGTCAAAAATTTCTCATTTTTCTCGAATTTATCCAATTTTTTTCTGTTTTTTCCACTCATATTTGTTTTCTTTTCCTCGCAATTTACTTTAAATATTATTTAAATTTGAAATTTTACTTGAAAAGAGAAAAGTTGGAATGTCTTTTCAATTTAATCATGTATTTCTATATATATATAAGCTAAGATTATGATTTTCTTATATTTTATTCCTTAATTTAAATCTTTTGTTCCATTTAATTCCCGATGAAATTCTTTCCTATTAATAATATATATTCTCTCTTCCTAACCTGTAAATAAATAGTCCTTAAAGCATTTACTTATTTGTTTACTTTAAGCAAGAGTAAGAGGCAGAAAAAGAGATTTGTTTTATTTATTTCTTATTAATTTATTAAATCACTTTTTATTCTTTTTTAATTAAACAAAATGAAAGTGATTAAAGTAATTAATAAGAAGTCATTTGACCTATAAGGATCAAAAAAGAAATGGAAGTGAAATGCTGAACCACTCAAAAAAGGAATTATCTTTTTCTTTTTTATCAAATAAAAGACAAATAAATAAATGGATTACTTAAAAGGAGTGTTTTTTTCAGTTAAATTTAAAATAGTGATTAACAGATGACATATCAGAAAAGGTTGAAAAATAGAAATAGAAATGAATTTACTGAATTACTCAAAAGGAGAAATTATAGTTTCTCTATCCGATAATCAATCATTATTCAATAAGTTTGAATATTTTTAGGAGAAGAGAAAACAAAAGGAAAAAAAGTTGCCGATAAATTAGAAAAAGCGCATTTGTTGCATTAGAAAATAGTAAAACAAAAAAGGTGACAACAAAGAGGTCATGAGGTTATTGCGCAATAATCTCTTCGACCTCTTTTCACACATCAAATTGTTTTTTTTCAAATGATTTACCGACGAAAAAACTAAAACTAACTTTTATTATCACCCTTTCCATTTCCCTCTTCCTCCCTTTCCCCTTCCTCTCTCTCTCCCTCTCTCTCTATTTCTCTTTCTTCTTCCCTTCCTTTCTTTCCCTCTTCCTCTTTCTCTTTGAAGAGTTTTGATAAAGAATTTCGAGAAAGGAATTTAATTAAAAACAAAAAGCAATAAATTCAATAAATTTTAAACATTTTCAATCACATTTTTAAATGCAATAATTATTATTAATTCCTTTCTTTACCCTAAATTCTTTTAATTTCTCTTTGCCTTTTCTCTCTCCCTCTTCGTCTATTCTTTTTTCTTTCTTTTTCAAATTCATAAATTCTTTTTAAAATTTATCATAATGAACTTTTTTGATATTTGCAAGAGAGAAAAAAAAATGAAATGATTGACGGATGATACGATGGATCATTTATTTGCATTTCTGAAATTTTCTTACTGATTTTTATTTCTCTCTATTTAGTAATTATCTCTTTTCATTTCTTTCTTTTTCTTTATAATTTCATTTCTTTGAATGGAATTTCGTGATTTCATTTTTATTTATCAGTTATCTTTTTTCCTTTTTTTCCTTCTTTTCTTTTCCACTGTTATTTTATTTCTTTTTTGATTAAAAATTTTTAAATTCAATTTTTTTTGGCATATACTATTCATGATTACATGATTAATTTATAATTTTTAGAATTGTTACAATTACTTATATATGTTATTAAATTAAATATATGAATTGAATTTACTGAATTTTCAACTCTTTCCATTTTGCTGAACTTTTCTTTCATTTCAAATAATTTTTCAATTCCAAATATTGTAGATTTCGCTTATAGCTTATTTAATATTTTCTTAATTATTAAGTCTTCAAATATTGTAGATTTCTTATAGCTTATTTAATAATTTCTTAATTATTAAGTCTTCAAAATTTCGAATCAATTTTTTAACGAATGAATTTCCTCGTAAACAATATATTTCATACTAATTGAGAAATGGGGCAAATTCAATTTCACATAAAGTTATTATATTCTAATTTCTATTTATTAATTGAACTTTACCAGATCATTATCAATATTTACGCAATTATATTTTGATATTATTAATTTTTTCTGAATGATGTCATGAATATTACATTTATAGAATACATTAATTTTATCGAGATTATAATAAAAATATCGAAAATATTTTCATAAAAACGTTCTCGTAGAAATATGATGCAGAAATTATGATGAAATAGATAAAAATTTGATTAGATAAAGTTTGATATTTAAATAATATCATCAAATTCTCTTAATATAATATTAAAAAAGAACTGATTCTGAATTTAATTGATTCTAAATTTTTAGTTATATCATAGAATTTAATTAATAGTAGCTTTACTTTTGATTATTTCAATATCGGTTTCTCTTTGATTAAAATATCTCGAAAATTTTTCCATTACCGAAATTATCATTTCTTTTTCTTTAAACTTTATTTCACTGAAATATATAGTAATATATTTTTATTCCTTTCGCTTTTTCTTTTTCTTTCTTAGCATTAAAAAAATTTTGATTGTCTTAAGTAATAATCACATAGATGGAAAAGTGGTATGAGTTATAAAGTATTAATGAATAAAATATCGTCTAAATACCTTTTATTATGATTATAAAAGAGAAACTTTGATACCATACTTTCAAAGATAATAGTCAAAATTGAAATGAAGAAAATGCAAATCAAAAATGATTCAAAGTATAAAATAATAAAAGAAAGAATTTAGGATATTATAAATATAATATTATTATCGTTATCATTATTATTATTATTGTTATTCCAGTTGGCGATTATTGTCAAAACTCAATTGACCTTGACGGGTATGGTAACATTTCCGTATGTGTCGGAGGCAAAAATAAAAATAAAGTGAAATGAAGAAGATTGAAGTAAATGATGAGTTCTATCTTTCAAATCATTTCAATTCTTATTTCTTCTTACGTCTCTCCATACATTATTATCATTTTTCCTTGTGATGATGATGATGATAATAATGATGATGATGATGATAATGGTGATGATAATAATGATGATGATAATGATGATGGTGATGATAATGACGATGACGATAGTGATGATAAGATGATGACGATGATAATGACGATATGGCGTCCGAATACCCTCTGCAAATCTTTTGCGTCAATGTTTTTGCATCATCTTCAGTCAAAAACTTCTATCAATCCAATTTCACTCATTTTATATTTAGAAAATTTCAAATCATTAATATTCTTTATTCATTGTGTATGACGATAATGAGATTCAATAATAATAATAACAATAATAGTAACGATAACAGCAACAATAATGACTTAATAGTAATAATAATAATAATGATAACAACGTTTTATTCATTACGAGACGTAAGGGATCAATGATAAAATCAGCAACATTAGTAATTTAAAAACATAGTGATAGTAGTAATAATAATAATAATAATAATAATAATAATAATAATAATAATAATAATAAAAGGAAATATTAAAATATCGATAAATTATTAATCATTTCATTTCTCTCTCTTCTCTAAGTTTTTTTATTTTGATGAAAATGATGAAAATTTTCCTCCTTTATATCTTTTTTTCTTTTTATATGACCGCAAAGAAAAATGAAAGAAGAAAAACAAAACGAAAAGTTTTTGTCCATGAAAAGGACAAAAGAGGGGCAGAGAGAGAAAGAGAGAGAGAGAGAGAGAGAGAGAGAAGAAAAATGAACAATCAAAAATTTTCGACGAAGAAAATACTATATCTTACATGATACCACTTATTTTTCTTTATTGAAATTTTTCAAAAATAACTTAGGGAAAAAACTTTTCTTCATTTTTTTCATTTTTGGAAAAAAAATGAAAAAGAAATGTAACACAATGAATGAATGAATGAATGAATGATTTTCATTGAAAATCTTAAAATTAGAATTTAGAAAAAAAAATTATTGTATGGTTGTATTGATGGATGACATTCTGAAATTTTGAAATTAGAATTTAAGTAAAAAAATAATTGTTGGCATTCTGAATTTTTTCTTTTTGTTTTTGAAATGAGAGTTTAAAGCATTTTTTTGATAATTGATATTATTGATAGGATTCGAAAATCTTGAAATAGAAAGTATTTTTAAGCATATTTATTCATCATTGATAGGTATATAGAGCTTTCAAGTTAGAATTTGAGAGATTTGTTTATTATTGATGATATTCCGAATTATTCTATTCTGATGATAATTAAAATAGTTTTATGATATTTAAATTTCGAATGATTAGAATTACGAATATTGAAGAAATTTTAATTCTATATATATATATATATATATATATATATATATATGTATCTAAAATCATATAAATTGAGTAAAAACGATAATAAATTTATGAAATTTAGGGAGTAAATTAAGTTAATTTTGATATTTAAATTTTAAAGAGTTTCTTTTCTTTAATAATTTCTGGAAATTATCGAAAATTTTTAACAATTTTTATTACATTATTACATAATAATATAAACTGTTTGAATTTGCGAAAATATATCCATTCCAATAATTCATTTTGAATTTTGCAAATAATATCACTCGACGATATCAAATTAATCAATCGATTCAATCAGTTTAGCAGTATGTTATATTTAATTTTAGAATCAAATCTAATCATTTTAAATCTAATTGGTAAAAATTAGATTTAAGAAAAATTAATGCATAGATTTTACATTAATTAAATAATTCTCAAAAGGTGAGGAGGGAATGATTAAAGGAAAGAGAAATAAGGTGATTATCATTATCTTATTGATAATTTTGTCATTAGGCCCTTAAAAATATTAAATTAAATGATTAAATTCAATCAATCGATAATCTTTTCCTGTCAAGTAATTGAAGGCTTAAAAAGCTTATACATTTGTATAATAGTAGTAAACATTTGATTTATTTCAAGATTGTTGTCATTTTTGAAAAAGGGAAGGAGAGGAAAACTGAAATAAGGCGTTATAAGGCGTTATTTGCTTATAAAAGAGCAAGAGGAAAAAAAGGGACAGAATTGATGATCGAAGTCATTTTGTTGAAAAAAAAAGAAAGAAAAGAAATAATAAAGAAAGGAAAGAGGAAAAAGAAAGGGTAAAAGAAAAAAGAAAAGGCAAAAGAAATATTACAAATGATCAATTTGCATTTCTATAGAAAATGCCATCAAAAAGATGAAATATTTGCTATAATGTTTATATATTTCTATGTCTAATCTAACTGTATTATTTCAATTTTAGCTCAAAAATTATTTATTTGTTCCAATGGAAAAAAAGGGAAAAATTTTTTTTTGTTTTAGAAATTCAAAATAAAGTAAAAAGAGAAGGGAAAAAGTTTCAGAAAGGGAAAAAGAAGCTACAATCAAAAAGATTTAGTCTCGAGATAGGAAATTGAGAAGAAGAAGAATGGAAAAAGGTAGAGATGATATTAGAGGAATGAGTAGTCGAAGATGATAAGGAAGAGAGAGAGATGACAGAAAAATTGGAGGAATTTTGGGAGGATTCTAAGACGAATGAGAAAGATATCGAAAATGGAGGAATCTAGAATGATGCAACATTCGATGAATTTCAAATAATATGAAATTGAAATTTGTTTAAATAACATTGAAGGCATTTTTCTGAAAATTAAAATGGAAATGATATATTTATAAAAATAATTATTAAATGAAATGTAAAAGATCTTGAAATATTCTATAATTTATTATAAAAATTTTTTAAAATCTTAAACTTGCCAATCCTATTCTGAAAAGGAAAAAAAACTGATAAGATATGAATTGATAGGAAATGATAATAGAATAATATGAGAAAATAATTTGCTAATAAATATAAAATATTGATTTCAGGTTTTAACGGTACACTTTGTGAATATCAACAACGTAGCAAATGCGACGAAGCGCCATGTATTCATGGTCGATGTATTCTGACCAAATCGTTAGATATGTTTCGGTGCGAATGTCAGATCGGATTTAAAGGTCAATTATTTTTCTTTAATAACCTTACGTTGGCATACACGTACAAAACGTGACATTTCAATATGGTAAAATATATTTTCGAGGAATCATTTGGGAAACAGAAGTGCAGAATATTTCCTTTTGTTAAACATTTTCAAATAACTTTACTTCAGCGTACACATATAAAGCATGACATCTTAACATGCCAAGTACGTTTATGTAGAATTATTTAGAAAGCAAAAATAAAATCTAGCTTTTTAGAATTTAATTCTTCACCTAGCCTTTAACTATTCAAATGTTATTTCTCTAAAGATATAACATTTTCCACGAATGAATTGTTATCCTCTCAACAGGGATTCTCTCTGATTTCATCAATAGGGGTCATGTCATTCTTGACTAGGCAAGTGAACTTAGAGTATACAGTAAGATTTTCTTTCTCATCTTTTCATAGCAAATTAACCACTTTTTTTTCCTTTAAATATTTCCGATTGATTCTTCTTGTCAAAAAAACATATGTTTTCTCATTCTTATTGGCTTGAAAGTTTTATTTTCCCAAAATAAATCGATTAACAATAATAACAATAGCAACAACAATAATAGCAATAACAATAACAATAACAATAACTCATTTATTGTTTGCCCTTTCCAATTATAGCCAACCTATATTTCTCAACAACAGCAACAATAACAACGACAAAAAAGTTATACGATATCGTTTGATGAAAATTTGTTTGTATCTTTGCGATAATATTTCATAGAATGAACAAATATTTACTTCCTATAATTTCTTTTCTTTTTTTTTTCAAAATATTTAAATTTTTATAGCAAAAATTTTAAATGATTTCTTCTTTTTTCCATTTTGTTCTGTCAATAAATTGAAATGAAAATTATTTTAGTAATTAATTTTTATTTATCAGAATTTTAATTATTTAATTAAGAGTAAATAGTTATAAGATTTGTTTGATATATCTTGGTATAAAATTAAGTTCGAAATTATCATTGCTTGGAAAGATTAGTGATAATTAATAAATAAATTTGATTAGAGTGAAGAATAGGTAAATAATTTATAATTAAATAAAGAGTTGATAATTTTTTAAATCATTTCTGAAATATACATTAAGTATTATTGATTACGATAACGAGGGACAATCAATCGATCAATCAGTGATCAGTTCAGTATAATATTACAATTTATTTTGAATCATTCGACAGATCGATATGCCAAAAATAATAGACTGTTTGGAGATTAGATAAAATTTCAAAATATTCTTCATAGGAATCCTATCTTCCAAAAAAAAAGAAATTAAATTTTAAAATTAATTCATTATCTTTCGTGTATATAACACACACACACACACACACACACACACACACACACACACACACACACACACACATACACCACACACATATATGTATTATATACATAAGAAAAATTGCACATTTTTTGATGAGATAATCTGTCAATTTTTGTGCTCAAAATAAATAGATAACTTGGCTCATTGTGAAATGTCAACAAATCAAAATCAAATATCATTTCTCATTTTTACTTCAAAATGCAATTTTATCATTATTATCATTACCCCTCTTTCTCTCTCTCTCTCTTTCTTTCTCTCTTCCTTCTTTTCTCTCTGCTCTTTCGTTATTCCGATATAAAATTAAATGTTCCTTTTGATGAAATTATTTATTTAAAATGCGGCAATAACTTTGAACTAAAAATTGTAGAATGAAATGAAAGAAAATAATTTTCGTCTTCGAATTAAATTTAAATTTAACATCAATTAAAATTTGGTCGAATTTATAATTTCTTTTTCATTTCGGATTATTTCAAAAAGAAAAAAATTTTTTTTCTTTTTAATGACAGAAAAGAGAATTAATTACTATTGTTATATTAATTGTTACTAATTATGAATAGGAATGAATGATTTTCGGTTTCACAAACAAGAAAAAAATTAACGAAAAGAACAAAAAATTGGAAAGATATCGCACCACATTCCTTAAGGAGTTCTAAAATTTTAGAAAAATTTAATTTAAATCGATTAAAAAATTTTATTTTATTAATTTTCTCTTTCTCTCTCGCTCTTTCCTTCTATTTTCCCTCCTTTTCTCTTTCTCTTTCTCTCTTACCGTCTCATTTTATAATTTTTAATAAATTGGTAATCCTACATCATTCTTTGACCTTATAAAAATAAATATAAATAGAAAGTGTTGAAATATTTAAAATAATTAAGAATATCAACTGTTATATTAAAAACTATAATGATTCTCGGATTCTTAGGTTTAGATTAGTATATAATTTATGGATTCAGAATCATTGTTTCCGTACTGCATATATCCTGTTGACAATATATGCAAATAACCTCTTAAAAATGATAATCTTATTTTTGATCTTTCGATTTCTAAATGATCATATATAGATGTTTTTGGCGAAATTAATTAGCTAATTGAATGAATTATTATGCAAATTTTTTTCCTTTTAACAATTCTTTTTTCGAATTATTCAAAACTTTCAGTAATTCATTATTACATTATATAATAATTCTTTAAATTCCAATTTCCTAATCGATTAATTAATTCGAGGGAAAATTATATTGTTCAGTGAAATAATATCTCAAAACACTTCCTTATTTTATTATATTGTTTACTGTTTATTTATCAAATATTTATGCAGAATAATTTTGATTAAATTTAATTTAAAAATTTAATCAGCAAAAGAAGAGATAGTCTCTCTTACTTTCATATTAGACAGTTTGAAAAGATTATTTCATTAAAAGTGCAAAAGTAAAGATAAAAATTAAATTAATCAATTTTAGCTTAATGATAGGAATAAAATGATATGAATTGATAAAATGTTGGAATGATTAGATGAATGAATGTTTGGTTGGATGGAAAATAAGTTTTTTTTTCTTTTTTTGCTGATAGATATGCTTCGCAATGAATGTTGTAATCATTGCTATTATCGTATCAGTTTTTAAAAAAAGTAAAAATAATCGGGATAAAAAAGTAAAAGAGAGAGAGAGAGAGGATGGTGTAAAAAGAAATGTGATTATTTTTGATTATTTCGCAAATGAATAAATGAATTATATTTGTTATTATCCAAATGCCTTATCAAATAATACGATCAGCAAAAACAAAATTTCAATTCTTTTATCAAAGATATGATCGGGAAAAAAACGGTTTTAATTATTTTCAATTTGTATGATATGATTATTTATTAGGATGTAAGTGAAAAAAAATCTAATTTCCTTATCAAATGATATGATTCGGACAAAAATTTTTGATTATTTCCAACTTTATATAACTGATTATTAATAATCAAGGTAAAAAATGAAGTTAAAATTTAAAAGATAAAGAGAAGTAATAATTAGTATGAATGATTTTTTCTTGTTGGAATTTTGTTAGAAAAAGTAAACTCTAAAAAGAATAGTAGGAATGAAATATAATTTGTTAATAAGGCATTAGTTTACTAGAATAATTAAATTTTTTCCTTTTTTTGATTTGAATTTAATTTGTTATTCCAAAATTCTAAAATATGCGAAATTTAGGTCTCTCAGTAATTAAATTTCGAATTATTTAATTCATTTAAAATATCAAGTTTTAATTAATTCTATTTTTCCCTTATCTTCTTCAGATTTCATCTACAGGATTATGGAATTGAATAATTTAAATTCTTTTTTTTCATTATGTGATTAAGTAACTTAATTTCAAATCGTATTTTGATTAATGATGTGTGAATTTTGAATGAAAATATGATTTAAAGAAGTTTTGTAATAATTGAATAATTTAATTCCAATTTAGATTTCAATATTACGGATTGAGCTGTTTAATTTCGAATTATATTTCAATTTTGAATGAAAATATGAGTTGGAGAAGTCTTACAGTAATTGAATAATTTACTAATCAAATTATGTTTCGATTTTGTTGAAATCGCAGATCGGATAGATTAAGCGATCATTGAAAATGAATTATTTGATACCTTTTGTTAATTTCTATAATAGCTGTAATTTATTTTAATAATAGTAAGGAGAAAACATTTGTTTTACATATTGCTTCAATGTGATATCAGCCAAGTTATCCTTAAGGGAAAAACTAAAGAGAAAGAATAATGATTTATACGGTATGTTACAGTAAGAAATATGTTTAATCAAAATTCTAGATCGAATTGAAGAACCGCTTTCCAACCATCCATTAAAAAGCGCTGATAAATAATAATGCTTCTGTTCTTCGCATATCCGTATCGCAAAGATCATTAGGATATCGCAAATATCATAGAAATATAATTTATTATACTCAGAATATATTGCTTGTTTTCATTCTTCGATTATCTTTGTACTAAATATAGCAATTTTTATTTAAAAAAATGGAAAAAACTAAATAAATAAAAATGCATCGAAATAGTTCATAAAAACATAAAAAAAGTTTTAGCTGTTGAATTAATTCGTAATATTAATTATCTAAGTAATTTTATAATTTTAATTGTCAAATAAATTTGTGATTTTAATTGTGAAAGTAATTTTGTTTTACGAATTGATTTGATTAAATAAAAATTGATAGGTAAAAATTATCAAATTGCTTTGATAATTCAAATTGCGAATTAAGTTGATATTTGTTATAATTAATATTAAAGCGACTGATAATTTTAGTTTATCAGAAATCTATCCTTCCCATTATTTACATTCGAAAATTTAAAGGTTATTGCAATTATCTAAAGTACTTAAGTGAAAATAATAAATGAATAAGCCTGAAATAATCATTTAAATTTCAAATTATCATTAATTTCATAATTTCTTAATTATGAATTAAACTGGAAATTACAATGATCAAAATACCTGAATGCAAATCAATGATTGTACAGGTGAACGGTGTGATGAGCGAAATTACTGCGAAGATAATCCATGCAAAAATGATGCGAAATGTATATCAACAATTAGCGGATATCGTTGCGAATGTTCGCAAGGTTTTCACGGTGATAAATGTGAATTGGATGTTAACGAATGTCACTCGAACCCGTGTCATCGCGGTAAATGTATCAATGAGGTATAATTATAAATTATTCTAATTTGTTTTTTGATACATTTTGTCTATTTGTATTCTAAACAAAAATTGTAATTTTTATTTTTAAAATGTAAACGATTTTTATTTTTCCAATTAACTTAATTAGAAGACTTAATTACCTTTGTGAACGTAATGATATTATTAAAGTTTGTACATAATACTCAAAATGTATATACTATGATAAATAAATAGATATAAATGAGATTATTAAATTAATTAATTCTTTGGGATAATTTTCGTAGAAACAAATTATTCCAAAAACTAAATAATATAAATATATTTCTGTTTGATAAATATTAGAATTCATTATTTAAAAAGTAATTAATAATACAATTACCTTTAGGATAAAGGTAGAAATGAAAATTAAATAATTTAAATATATTGCCATTCAATATATGTTTCAATTCGCTGTTTTAGATTTAAGTTTACATGAAATATCCAAAGAAAAATAACTTTATCATATCAAGTGCAATATTTAATTTACAATAATTAATATAATTTTTAAATTTCAATAATTCTGATTAATGATAAATTTAATGTAGCAGCTTATCAACTTTGCATTTCAAATTTGTACAAAAAAAGTGCTTGGAAATATTCCGATTGATAAACTGTATTTAATTTTTCGCTATGGAGATATTTTGAAAATACTTAAAAATATTTGATACTTACTTTGGAATATCTTAAAATCTATTTTTATCAATTTTTCAATTTCAAATTCTCCCTTCCTCACAAAAAAAACCAAAAATATTGCAAAAATATTCGAGATTTGTATTATGAAATATTCAAAAAGAGCATATCATATTATCATCTTTTCAATATTTTTTTATCACTCATTAACAAGAAAAAAAATAAACTTATTAATTCGTATTTAATTATTTCAGTTTGGTTCATATCGATGTGAATGTCCACGTAATTTTACCGGTCGTAATTGTGATACATTCTCATTTAACGTTGATCCTTGTTCCACGTTACCATGTCACAATAATGCCAAATGTTATACATATCGTGATAAATACTACACATGTGAATGTCGTCCTGGTATATACTATTTTCCATTATATTATTATCATTATTATTAATGATACTATTATTGATATCATTGTCTTTTCCAATTTTTCTTTTTTTTTTTTAAATTCTAAATTTAAATTAAAATAAGAAAAAGATACCATTGTCGATATAAAAACGTAAAGCATCGTTTCCATTTTGAGCAGTTTGATTATTTAATAGGAAATTGAAAATAATATGTTTAAAGAAAGGATAATTATTTTATACAGTTTCAAATGATACTTTGTTTTAAGTACGATAATAAAATACTGTCCTTTTTTCTCTTTCCTTTTGATGTTTTATGACCTGAACTCTTTTTTTGATTTATGTAAAATAAAATTTTGGGAAGGATTAATTTAATGCTTTTATGTTTTCAAAAAAATCATACTAGAAAAAAATTAATAGTACGCGATTTTTGCATTTATTAAAAGTAAACTGATTGAAATTGTGATGGGATTTAACCGTTTGGAATTAAAATAAAGACATTGTAATTAAATTAAATAATTAAAATAAAAGAAAGATATAGCTGAAAAAAATAGAATAACATAGAAGAAATGTAATTTAGAATAAGACTGAAATTGAATAATAGGAGAAAAATGTGATTCTCGAACTAAATTGAAAATATTCAATAAAATTTGATTTAGAGATTTATCAAATGAATTAAATAAATTATTTTCTAACGATTAAAATTAGAACTTCAGTTTTAGTTGAAATTTTCCATCGAATTATATTTGTTTATTTTCTTTCATATTATTCTTTGCATCCTTACAGCATAATATAGTTGGAAATAATGTAATTATTGGATTGATTTGATAATTTTAATCTTTTTTTTGTTAAGAAGGAAAATCTCTAGTCAATATTTGACGCAATATTTCAGGTTTCACTGGCAGACATTGCGAAGTGAATATAGATGATTGTTCGGAAAATGCTTGCATGAATGGTGGTACTTGCATAGATCGTGAGCAAGGTTATGAATGCAAATGCCCATCATTCTATGCTGGTTTGTCTTTTTATCAATGATATCTTATCATTAATAATGCAATATTATCATATTATCAATTATCTATTATTATCATAGATAACTACCATTGTCACAAATTTATAATATAATATCAGTAAAATTATGACATTTAAAAAATTTTTACGCATATTGGGCTATCGTACATTGACCATAGATAATACCATGTGTGAAGAGGTTTATAAATCTTTTAATTAAACTTGAAGAATATCTAAATTCCGAATATATTTCCTTTAGAAGGAGACTATTACAGCAGGATTTACTGTTCCGCTAAAATAGAATTTTGAGGATTAGGATTTCTTTGTTTTTTCCCTCATTAAGTTTTTTGAAAATACTACACAAGCATGCAGTATAACATTTATCATACGGTATAAAAGTTGTGATTATCGTAATCGGCGAAAAATCACAACTACTCTAGATAGTATTATTAACCTTTGGAGAAATTTAAATTTATTATTTGAGTACACCGCATTTCGATAGAATTTAATTCAGCATTTAATCATTAATAAACTAGTAGTTACTTTTAAAGATAACTGATTTATTATCATCTATTATTATGTCAGTATAAATGAAGAATTGAAGTGTAGTATTCATTAATATTCCTGCGATATAATAAAATAGTTACATTTTCATTATTATTTCAACTGTAAATTCCATATTCACTTCAAGTTCTGAATTCATTCAGCAATTTCATCATTATCATTATTATCATTTGTCATACTGTAATGAATGTTAGTTTTACAAAAAATTACTTTAGCAAATGTGTAACAAATAGGAGGAAACATTTTGTGAATCACAATCAAAATCGAAATTCTTCATTTCCTTTGGTATTTTAGATGATTCAGTGAAAATAGAGAGAGAAGAAATTTGTGAATCAAAACTAACGTCAAAATCGAAATCTAAATCTTATCCTATTCTTGATTCTATTCCTGATTATTTTATTAATATATTGATTTAGAGAACGAGAAATTTTAATTCAGAAATGCCAAGATAGAAATCATAAAATACTAGGCAGGAATCAAAGTTAGACACTTGTAAACCAAAATTAGATTTAAAATTCGAATTTTGCGCCTAAATTCTTATAATATGTTATAATGTGATAATATGTTATAATATAATGTGATTTAAAGAAAACGGAAGAGATGAAAGGAATTAAATTTAAAATTTTTATCATTTTCCTATCATCTAATGATTAGTTAAAACAGAGCAAGTCAAGGAAGGAAGATGTGATTTTGATTGTGATATTTGATAAATAGATCAAAGTTAAAAGTAGTATGATGAAAATTTCCCATACGCCATATATTCCAAACATCTGCGTCATTTATTACTTGCTCTAATGGATGACAGCTATACAATCTAATTTTCGTCGAAATATATCGGCGCTTAAAATTAATCAATCAAAATGTTATCCATTTTTTTATCATCTTGATGTTACTTTGCATCTGTATGTATCATCATCATCATCACCATCACGCCTATGAATATTGATTGACCTTTGATATCAACATTGATACATTAGTGCATTTTCTGCCATCTTTTTCAGATTCTTTGCAAAGCGGAATTTGATACTTTACACTATATTTCAACATTAAATTATTTATTATCTTGATTTTTTTTCCTTTTCCAAGAAATGCTTCACAATTTAATTGGGATCAAATAAAAATTTTGATATAAAACTTTAATTTTTTTTTAAATACCAATAATGATTGTTAAATTAAGAAAAAACGAAGGCGAAAAAGACGAAAATTATTTTTTAAAAATTAGGAAATAATTCGATATTTGTATTACATGAATTAAATAATCTAGAAATTATGCAAATATTATATCAATTAATACTTTGCATAAAATAAAAGATAATAAGGTTGAAGCATAAGAATATAAAAAGAATTTGAAGCTTAAAAAAATGATTGAATATTTCATAAATTGAGATAGAAAAAACATACTGCTGATGTATGATTTCTGGATATTTACAAGAATGGATTGCCAGAATTTGGTTTGATAAAATCTGAAATCATTTATCAGTAATAATAAATACAAAAGTAATAATAAATACAAAGCGCTGTAATTGTAAATAGCACGTCACAAAATTGGATTGATGGAATCTTAACTCATTTATCCATGATAACAAATATAAAATAATACACATGATAGATTCAAATCGATAGAATCTGAAATCACTTATTCATAAAAACAAATTTAAGAAATGCACGTAACCGGTTCAGTAGTTTCAAAATAGCACATCATCAAAATGGATCTGTAATTGTTTACTCATAATAATAAGAATAAAAATATTTCCCTAAATGATCATGCAAAAGTAGTATGAAATTCAGTTATATTACGTATAGTATTTCAGGTCGTTTTTGTGAGGAAGATATTGATGAATGTGAATTAGGTTTACATGAATGCAAGAATGGTGCAACATGTTTCAATAAAAAGGAAGGTTATCATTGTGTTTGTGTAAATGGTTGGGAAGGTGTTCATTGCGAGATAAATAAAGACGATTGCGTGGATGCGCTTTGTGAAGCAGGTAGCACGTGCGTGGATCATCTTGCCAAATATACTTGTGAATGTCCACCTGGTCGTATCGGTAAGTTCTGTTGGAACATTGATCTTTTTCCAATTCTCCAAACGTATGGTGGTGCCAAAAGATCGAGGAATAGAAAATTTACTGTTATACTGATTTGAAATCGAGAATTTATTGTTATGCTGACTCAACTTTCCTGCAGGTTTATTTTGTCATATAGAAGATCCATGTTTGTCAAATCCATGTCGAGTTGGATCCGTATGCGAACCGGATACATCAAGCGGGAAATATACGTGTGAATGCCCGAAAGGATATACTGGAGACGATTGCTCCGATGATATTAACGAATGCAAGCAGGTAATATTCATTATTCATAATCGTTTCTTTTGAATCTTGAATGGAACTATAAATAAGTACTGACAACTTCAGAATCCATTTCTATGAATCTTCAATGGAGTTACGATAAAGAAAGAATTACGAGCAAATATTATTTATTTTTCAGAATTATTTCTATGAAATCTGAGATTGCAAATCCAGTACTACGATAAAATTTTCAGGGTCATGCTGTTTGTTATAATGGTGGTACCTGCGTAAATACACCAGGGTCATTTCATTGTGAATGTCCACCAGGCTACACTGATTGGCATTGTCAGACCCACGTAAATCAATGCTCCGCTAATCCATGCCTTAATTCTGGTACATGTTTAGATTATGGGACCCGCTTTAAGTGCGTTTGTATGTCAGGTTCGTCATACCAGTTATTTAGCACAATTTATAATGAAAAATATAATTCCCGAAACAAACTTATTTTATGAAATAGATAAATTCGCCTGTTTTAGGTTTTCACGGTGAACGATGTGAACTTCGTTGTTCTCCTGGTTATGAAGGTGAAAATTGTGAACGTCGACAGTTCGTAGAATGTAGCGTGACAGATTGCTTAAATGGCGGCGTATGCTCGAAAGGTTCATGTCGTTGTCCACCTGGATTTACCGGTGATCGTTGTGAGAAGAAATCAGATCCATGCCGATATCATAATTGTCCGCAGAATGCCATTTGCATTCCAGTCAATAATGATGCTACCTATAAATGCGAGTGTAAATTAGGTTTCTATGGACACGACTGTAAACTTGAAGTAAGCATTCATTTCTTATCATATCAAAAGACATCCTAATATCCCACAAAAAGTAGTTGGATACAGAAATTAGCCAAAAATGCAATCAGAATCAAAACTTCAGCAGTTACTGTAAAGGCAGAGATTGGCCAAAATTCAGTTAGAATCAGAAACCTAGATATGATTACTGCAGAAAAAATCAATCAGAAATCTAACTGGAATTAGAAATTCAGACATGATACTGTACTGCTATAAATATCCTTGAAATATGTGTATAAATTATTTTAGATGAATGAATGTGCATCGAATCCTTGTCAACATGGTGGCGTTTGTACGGATCATGTAAACGGATACGTATGTTCATGTAGTGCCGGTTATACCGGTGAACGATGCCAAACGAATATTGATGATTGTATACTTCATCCATGTTTACATGGTGGTACTTGTATTGATGGTATCAATTCCTACTCATGTCATTGTACTTTACCATATGATGGTGATAGATGTCAATATGAGTAAGTTAGCAAGTTAGTATGAAACCAATTAGGACACTTTTTTCTATTAACAGATTTTTATTTAACAAATAAGGCTTTTCATATTTACATACCAATTTTTTGATGCGTCAATGTCATAAGTAATCTGGATACTTTTGGACAGTAACGTGAATCTAGACAATTGATAAATATTTAGAATATTTTCAGAAGTTAAAATATAACGAAATAATGCAAATTTTTTCCTAAATTTACATTTCAGTTCAGTCTTTTGTCTAAATTCATATTACCTGGGAATGTTTGTAATTTTAGGTTGGATCCATGTCGAACAAACCGTTGTGAAAACGGTGCAATTTGTAAGCCAACGTTATCTTATCGAAATTATACATGCAACTGTATCAGTGGTTTTGATGGTTACTATTGTGATATCGTAAGTTTTATTATTTCTTTAATAATATCTAAGAGATCACTTTAGATAGCTTAAAAAATAGGTCATCGTAACTTGCTGTATCATTAATTTATATCTTTATTTGATTATCAAAATGTAACAATTGACAAGTATTTTGAAATTTTCAGGATATTAATGAATGCGCGGCAAATAATCCATGCTTAAACGGTGGTACCTGTACAAACACATTTGGCTCATATTATTGTTATTGCTCGGAAGGATATACTGGTCGAAATTGTGAAAATGATCAAGATGATTGCTTATTAAGTGTGTTTATTAATTAGTTTTAATTGCTTTCTTATTTCCATATTATTAGTTCAAGGTCCAAGTTTTTTGCTTGATAAGAATTTTATTTCAGTTTTAAAATCAATTTTTGAATTATTTATCCGGAAAAATTGGATGGGAAAAAGTGGAAGAATGATTTAAAAATCGAGAAAGAAAAATTTTCATTGCACACCTTCCCGCACTATGTTCTTCCTCGAGACTTTCAAGAATCTGATGTACAGAAAGAAAATATCATTCACTTTCCATAGATGATAGAATGATAAGGAGATTATTTATTAAGAGGCGAATAGCGAAATAACGAATTAAGATTTTTTGCAATCTTCAGATCCATGCTTAAATGGCGGTCATTGTGTGGATGAATTAAACGGCTACCATTGCGAATGTTTGGCGGGTTTTACCGGTCGTCAATGTGCAACAAATATTGATGAATGCGAATCGTCACCATGCGAAAATGGCGCATCATGTATTGATCATGTGAACGGTTTCGAATGCGCATGTCGCCGAGGTTTCAGTGGCACTTTCTGTCAAACCAACGATAATGACTGTCAACTGGGGTATGATGGAGAATTTAATTTTTAAAAATTTTAGTTAAAAATTTCAGAAATTTGAAAACTAAGAGAAAAGTATACCAAACAATTAAATTTTAATCATTTAAATTTGATAGTTTTTAAACATTTTCAAATATTGCGATTTCCAAATCTTTTCAGTTTTTTACAATTTAAGTTTTTATAAAAAAATTTAAATAATTGGAAATTTTTGTTTTAAATTTACATTAAGGCGAAACGAATATAAGTAAATCGATAATTTATTTTTCGGAAATCATCGCTATAAGCAATTGGCAATATACTTCTTTAATTATGTTCTTTATACGCTGCTTTTTCGAAGCTTTTTTTGCTCAGGAAACATTGAATTTGCGCGGTTTTTTTGGAAAACATAAATTTTCTTGGATAATTTGGTGATTCAGAATACATTAAATTCTTCTATGCCTTTTGTTTCGGAAAAATGCTGAATTCTTCAGTATTTTCTCGATTCAAAATCGATATGTTTTTAGTCCGAAAATTATTGAACTTTTTATTACCTTTTCGACTTCGGAAAGTACTGGACTTCTCGATACCTTTTAATTTGAAAAAATATTGAATCCTCCAGTATCTCTTTTAATCGAAAAATGTGGAATTTCTGGTATTTCCTTGACTCAAGAAGTATTAAACTTTTCAATTTTTTAAGTTATATCCTTATTAATATATTACTTTTTAAAAATAAAAACAAAAATCTTAAGATTTTTATTCACAATTATTTACATTTTAATTTGACATATTATTGCTGCTAATTCGTAAAAAGAAATACTTTTCCCATCATTAATTTATTGCTAATTTGTAGGGAGCATAGAAATTATTGCATAATTATTACACATTGGTGGAGAGAAAATGATAAATTGCAGTAGCTAATTAAGAAAAAATATGAATAATTAATATGGGAGGAAGGAAAAGGCTAAGTTAAAGAAAACGACATAGAAATTTCCTTTTTATGGCACTCATATTTCAGATTTTTAAAAAAGAATAATTAATTAGAAAGAAAAACTTAAAAGAGGTCAAGGTTAAAAAGAAAGGGGCAAAACGTAGCAGAGTAGTTTCTTTTTTCTAGTACTCAAATTTCAGGTAATTAATTTCATACTTATTGATGAAATTTTTGAACAGAATACAGAAAGAAAGGAAAAAACCTTTCAAGAGGTCAAGGTTGAAGAAAAGGTTATTCTTTAAAATAACATCGTGATTTATTTTTTGTGGTGCTTAAATTCTAGATATTTAATTCATACTTAGATGGAATTTAAATTTTGAATATCATTACAGTAGCATGTCATATATGGAGTAAAGAGAGTATGTTTTTATTTTTGGTATGTCATTTGAAAACATGGTTCAGAAATACAAACTGACTTTCCCACGATTATCCACTATTAGTAACATCGGTAATCGATGGATACAACAAGCTTGGGCGATCTGTTTGACCGTTATCCATCTGATACGTATCTTTTGTTTATTATATTGTAAAAACGAGCAACACACAAAAATGTATAATTAGTTATCCAACACATTATTTACTTTATTGGTATTACTAAATCGCTGTTGGTTGCCAATTTTCATTTTATTCCTTTTCTCGATTTCAGGCAATCCAATAACAATAGCTTGATACTACGTTATAGTCATAAATCAGATTTCGAGACTGCTTTACAACCTGCTATGTTTTTATCATTTCATTGTTTTTTCAATAGAAGAGAGAGTGAAAATGGTAATAAATGGATGGAATGAAGAAAATGATGATGAATAAATATCTTGAGAATATAATGAATAAATAATTTCTACAGCAGTAAAAATTAAGTTTGCATGGACTGTCTATAAAATTTATCATTCTTTTATCATTTTATTGTCTTTTCAGTAGAATAAAATGGAGAAAGAAAATTTAATGATATGATGATGAATATCTCGAAAACGGTAGTAGAAATTAGGTTTGAATGAATGAATGGTTGTTCATTTTTCCCTTTCAGTTACTATGAAATCATATATACAGGTAAACCAATCCAATATTCAAATTATGATAAATAGATTTTAAACTAATTCCTAGAATCGGATAAGATAATTAAAGTGAAATGATATAAAACAAACTTTGTTTACAAAAAGATCTTTGTTTACTTCAGAATGTTAATTTTCATGTATAAGATTCAAATTGGTTCAGTTTTTCGTGATCGATAGGCCCTAAATTTATTCCTGAAATTAGGCAAGCAGGATGAAGACATGACAGTGGAAGCTTTACTTATAAAATATTAGTAATTGGTAGTTTTAAGATATAAGTATTTGAGACAGTAATGACCTATTTCATCCATTGGCTGTTAGTGTATTCCAATTTTTGATTTACCTTAATTTTAGTTTAGAAATTATTGATTCTTTTGTTTAAATAAATATTTGAATGTAAAAGGATCAAGATTCATCGAGGAAATAATTAAGTGTACTTGTACACCTGTTTGATGGATTTAATTGCACAATAGCAATAATGAAAGGTAATTTTCGTATACAAACAACGCATACACACACACACAGATACTTCACAACTGGAAATAGATATCTGTTGATATATTCTGTAGGCATAGTAGGTAAATAAACGGAAATTATTCTATCTACAATTAAACTTAATCTTTGGTCAGAATTGGAAATGGGAAAGTGGGAAAGGGAACTGAATGACAAATATTTCGATCGTATCATCGAGGCATTATGACTGCCTGATGGGATTGTAAAATCATGAAGCTCAATTTTGTAGACATTACAACATCCTAAATAAACTATTTGTTTATTCAACTAATTATTCCCAACCTATTGTAGTTTGAGAAAATCATTGACCTTATGTGACCGTAATTCATTTCCATTCTAACCTCAATATATTATTTATTCATCGATCGATTTGTTCAATTGACAATATCACAAGAAAAAGTAAAACATTTTCATTTTAAAAAGAGAAACGGTATTATCTATTCATCCCTAAGGGAAGCATTTGTTTGCATATCAAATTAGCAGAAAGAATACCTGAGGAAAGGGACTAACTTATTTGTTAAAAAGTTCTGTTTGGGTTGTTATAGTTTTTAACGTTCTTACCATATTATTTGATGTACTAATATGAAAATTTAGGAATTGTTAGAATACAAATGAATTGATTTAATTATGGTACTTGAATTGAATTTTTATAAAAATCTGAAAAAAAAATTTAGGATTATTTAAAATTTTCAGTGTTGAGTGGATGGTTTTTAATGTTGAAATACTCAATGACTAACCAAAGTTTAATGGGATTTAAGAATAAAATTTTGAATTTAATTAAACAACACGGTTAACAAAGAGAAGAAATAAAAAGAATAGCTTTGATTATTTTCAAGCAGAAATTAGTCGGTCGAAAAAATGAAAATGGAAATGAAAACAAAAATAATGTTTTATCGAGTATTTATCGAGATAACGACTGGTTTTTCGAGATATATTGATGTCGAACGTAAAGCATTTATCTCACTGAAATCCGCCAAATAATGTATTATTGCCTCATCGAGATTGTGAAATTATTTGAAAACAAATTTGCTAAAATATTTCTTCTAAAAATTTTTGTAGAAATTTTTCTGATATAATATTATTTAATAAATAATTGCTTCATCGAGATTGATGAAGTTATTTGAAAATAAAAGGAATTTACTAAAATATTTTTTTGCAGAGATTTTGGTAGGAATTTTTCTTGTATTTGACAGAATAAATGAATTAATAATGATAATATTAATTATAGGAATATTTCAATTCTATTATTTTTCATAGGAATTCAAAGTGGAATTGAAAATTTAATAAAACAAATTAGAAATTAGAGAATGGCCTAATTTAATTTATTTGCGAAAAAATTAAATGATTTTAGACTGTGCTTGAATGGTGGAACTTGCGTAGATGGGGTTAACTCGTATCGTTGTCGTTGTCAACGTGGTTTTACCGGGAGAAATTGTCAGCATCAAATTGATTTGGAACAATTTAACGTGACTGATATATTGGAGCATGAGCTATGTGATAAGCATGATTGCCTAACAAAGGTATTACTAACTAATTCGGATATAGGATGTATCAAATAATTTGTCTTTAATATTATAATAATAAAAATTGTTGATTTTTTACGGTCAAATTTATCAATTTTAGGCTGGCAATAAGGTATGCGATCAGATTTGCAACTATTATGCATGTCATTATGATGGAGGAGATTGTAGCGCCGGTACTAAACCGTTTGAAAAATGCGATTCATCAAGTTATTGTGCTCATGTTTTCAGAGATGGAAGATGCGATCCGGTAAGTTGCGTTTATTAAGTTTTTGCATATATCGAGAAATAATTAGATTTTAAATTAATTTCGAAATTTTTAAATTTATTCAAAGTTTATTCAATAATTTTTCAAATAATCTAATTGAAATTTTCCTTTCTTTCAGAATTTTTTCTTTTTTCAAAAAATTTTTAGCAATATATTATTCATTCCTCTGTAATCTTTTTTATAGGTATGCAACAATCAGGAATGCCTGTTTGATGGATTTGATTGTGATAGTATTGCGGAACACTGTCCAGAAAATGATTATTGTATTGCACATTATGCTGATGGACAATGTGATCGACAATGTAATATTATCGGTTGTGGTTGGGATGGTGGTGATTGTGATTCGTTTAATGTTAAAGCACCGGTTTGTTTATTATTTAAAAATTATCATAAAAATTACTACTTACATTAATTAATTAACTTTTTAGTTTCTATTAATTATTTGTTTTATATATAAATACATTAGTTTTATAATAAATCGAATTAAAAGTTTTCTTTTTTTATTATGAAAATTATTTACAGTTGGCCGGGAATATAGTCATGGTACTTTTGGTTAGCCCTGAGGAATTTTTGCGTAACGTGCAAACATTCCTCTTTACATTAAGTCAAAAATTACGTGGTACGGTGCATATTCGATTGACAAATGGTAAACCAATGATCTATTCGTGGAATTCAGAAAATGGTATCAGGCCGTTATATGATGTACCAGTTGAAGAACGTCATTTACTCATTTCTAAATTACAACGAACCAAAAGACAAAGTAATTTTCCGTTATTGATAACTGATATTTCATTTTTATTAAAGCATTTAATTCGTTCTAAAATATTAAGGCAAATGTATCCTTTAAATTTTGAATTGGAAAGAAAAACTTCTGAAATTTCAAAAGGCAAAATAATTTCTATTACTGATAATTGGTCATTTAACAGTTAGAATCATCAGAAGCAATTAGAGTATTGAAGCAAATGTATGTCACATTTAGAATTGAAAAAAATCTGAAATATAAGAATCTAAATATTATCATTGATTTTAGATTTTATTGAATAATGATATAGTTAAAAATGTGAAGTTTTTGCGCATTCGCATTGAAACAAATAGTAGATGGCTAAAGCAAATATATCTTTTAGATTTCAAATTCAAAAATAAAAAAAGCTTTTGACTCACGAAATTTAACTGATCTATATTTAGCAACATTTTATGATGAACTAATAAGTAAATTTTCTGTTATTTGAAAAAGATAACAATTTAACTTTATGTGAAATATTAAAAGCAAATAAGTATATTAATATTTTACTGAAAGTAATTTTTAATTAGGAAATACATGATTTTCTCAGATGACGATAATAAATTTTATCAATTTTAATTGTCATAATTAAAATGATTTTAATAATTTGGATAATTATAATATTTAAGATGACCATAATAACTAAAAACATTATAATAATTTAAGATGATTACAGTAATATGATTTATTTATAATTAAATAAACCTTAATTAAAATCATCAAGTAGAAGACACAATTAATATGTCAATTTTAGTATATCAGTACGTAACGTATTGAATTATAAATGTAGACATTACATCTTTTCACAGATATGTACTTTTTCACATATATATTTATGGAAAAATGAATCTTATATTTATAATTTAGTGCATTACACCACGCATGTCGTGTCAGTTAAATTTGTTTTATATATATATATATATATAAAAGTTCTCTTGCTTTCAAGAGAATACAATATTAACTTTTTTCTTTGAATTTATTTCATTTTTTCATAATTTTTTAAATAATAAAATAAATCTTTTTAAGCTGATCAATTACGAGGTACAGTAGTAATGCTTACGGTTGACGTATCTTATTGTCGTAAAATTGATCGTGACGAATGCTTTTCGGATCTATTTAGTGTTGTAGATTATTTGGGTGCAACAAATGCTAAGCAGGTAAGAAAAAGTGTTCATGTTATACAATTTATTATTATTATCACATGAAAATGTTTTATGAAAATTGTCATATCATCCGATAAATTTGAATTTGTGATCTTTTTTTTGTCAATTTCTTATTAATTTATTTATGATTGACTATAATAAGTAATTAAGTAGTTGACTGAAAGTGAATAATTAAAAATTAGACCGAAATTTAAAATTTATCAGCTTTAACTGGAAAAGTTACTAAAGTTTTGCAGGCAAGGTTGTATATGTAATTGAGTAAAATTAATTTTATATAAAACTAAAAAGAAATTATTCACTGTTTTATTGAATTTCGTACAAGTTATCAAAGATATTTTATGATAAAACGAATATTTTTGTTAATTTCGGCTTCTTTTTCTGCAGAATTCATTATATTTCTGCAGATTCTGAATCCCTATGAATTATTTCATTTCGTTATGGCTAAAATTTACAGGAATTGCAAGAACTTGGCATGTCAGTGCATTCTGCACGTGTTGAATTAGATAGTGCCAAGTATGGTAAGGGAATTTCTTGGCAAACTTTGCTTATTTGCATAGTAATTTTTATTACAACAATACTAATTGCTTATTCGATGGTTCAGCAAGGACGTAAGCGAAAAACTCTTCATGCTCGGATATGGCATCCACCGCCATCTGAAAGTTGTAAGAATTCAGTTTCCATTTATTTCTCTATTGTGTTATTCCCTTCTTAATTACTTTAAATTCGATTTTAATTAGTTAAACGGTTGAACAAATAATAAATAGTCAATTTTGATTCGTGTCGTTCATAATTCTGCATGTCCATACATAGAATCACGTTATTTCTCATGAAACGGATAATATTATGATCGTCAAATAGTTTTTTTTTGAATTTCACTGCTTTTTTGATTGATATAGTATTGTGATAGCTTTTATAATACATATATTCTTTTTATAGTTTGAAATCTTACAGGTAAATCATCGACCGGAAATTTGGATACTTATAGTATCCACAGCGGATATTTGTTCAGTAATTATAGTACATCAAAACGGTCTCGTGCTGATAATGTTCCGGTTGGTATTGCTCGTCCAAATTTGTACATTGGAGAAGATCGACAATCATTCCTGAAACCAAAAACTTTAGGTATCGATGAACGACAATGGACACATTTGCATGAAGCTGCTGATTCAACTTTACCTATACCTTTACCGGTTTGTATTTTTTTTTTTTGGTGTAAATAAAAGGAAATGTTGATCAGATGTAATGTTAGGTCATCGGTACTGAATAATCTCCAAATTCAAAGATTTCATACCACAGAAAGCGATTTCTTATTTACTGTGTAAAAATTCATTTTTGTTTTGTATATCGATGCCATGAAATTCCTTTCAGATCGATCCTTTATTGGTAAACGTACGTGGAAAACATGGACGTACCGCTATGATGCAAACAGCATCTAATCAAGCAAAAACTGAAGAAGCATCATGTGAAGATATTCGTAACTTGCTAGAAGTTGGAGCTGAAATTGATGCACAAGATGATAGCGAAGATACAGCGTTGTTGCTTGCCGTGAAAAGTGGTCGTACAACGGTTGTTGATTGTTTGTTGAAAAATGGAGCTGATCCAACATTAGTTGATGAGAAAGATCGTACTCCGTTACATCATGCCGTTGCAGTGAATATTCCAAATATTGTACAGTTATTGCTCGATACACGACAAGTTAATGTAAGTTTTATTTAATTTAAGCTGTAATTTAAAATGACATTTCGAAAATAAATGTCATAAGTTAAGAATTCAATATGTGATTAGATGGGTTAGCCACGCTATTTTAAATAATTAAGAATTTTAAAATTAACATTTCAAAAATAACTAGCCAGGCTAGCTTGAATGATGATATTTTTTTCCTTTGTGTTACATGGATATTTATTTGATAAATTAAGAATTCAAGTAACATTTTATTAATAATTCAAGTAATGAATGGATGGATTAACTAACTAATTTAAATAGTAATGCTTCTCTTTCTCTAATAATGAAATTTTAACTTGTCCGATATTTATTTTAAAATGTTGATTTTACGATTAATTGAACAAGTTAGAAACTAATGAACGAACAAATAAATTTGAATAAACCTAAGTTTATAATTGACAATTCCAACATTTCCATTATTTTCAAAACATCTAATTCTTGGAAATATTCAAAAATTACAATTTTTTTTTGGCTGTTTTTAAATGTAGAATAATCTTTTCTAGCCCACTGCTAATATTTATTGATACAGTGACTAATCGATTTATTGATTTTTCAACCAATTATTCATTCCTTCTTACGAAATAATCAATTTAATTTGTTAAATCTTATTGCATAAAATGATTTATAGGTGGATGCATTGGATGAAGATAATAGAACACCGCTTATCATTTGTTCCAAATTTGATATTCGTATGGGTATTGAGATAGCTGAAATGCTTCTGAAGGCAAAAGCAGATGTTGCATGTGCTGGTGATAAAAGTTTAACGAAATATGATGGAAGAACAGCCTTGCATTTCGCTTCACAACATGCTAATTTAGATATAATTCGTCTTCTAATTCATAATGGTGCAAATAAAGATGCACAAGATTCATTGGTATGTTAATGAGAAAACATAAATATCAACTTTCTTGAAATTTTCCACATTTTCATCCCAGAAATATTTAACTATTTGTTTTTATATTTTGATTTCAAAAGTATTCGACTATTTGGTTTTATATTTTGATTTCGAAAATATTTAATTATTTATTTCCGCATTTTAATTTCAGAAACATTAAACTATTTTTATGATGACCAAAAATTTATTTACATGTAAATGATATGTAAAATTAATGAAATATTTGATATTTTCTCTTTAGGATCAAACACCATTATTCCTGGCAGCATCTGAAGGACATCTTGATGCTGTGGAATGTTTGATCAATCTTGGTGCCAGTAAAGAAATAACGGATCAGAAGGAACGTTCACCACGTGATATTGCAGCGGAGAAGGAATTTCGTGATATTGTTCATTATCTTGATGCAATACCCGCACCGAGAATGTTACCATCGAATGTGGCCGCAAGCTTGGCACTTTCAGCGCATCAACGTTTCAAGAAATCGTTCAAGAAAGCAGCAGTAAATTTAAAATTTTTTCGAACATTTCAATTTTCTCCATAATTAAATTTTTATCCTTTTTAGTAGTGCATTTATTAAAATTTAAAAGAATTAATTTGAAGTTTATAAATAAATTTTGTAGAGACCAATGATTAAAAAGAATTCATCACCAGCAATTTATGCATCGGCAACAGCAGCAGCGGTAACAGCACAATCAGCAGGTGCGGCAAATCCGCTTACTCCACCAAATTCTGATGGTTCCAACTATTCAACGACACCATCACCGCATGATACAGCTGTAGCAGTTCATGCTGGAACAACAATAGCAGCAGTACGTGGAACTACAATAAATCAAGTTACTGTTAGTCATCCAGAAAATACCATACTCCAATCGTCATCAGTTATGCTATCACCATATTCCGATCATCATAACGGTATCGGATGTAGTCCACCACAAATGGTTCTAGTTTAATTATCTTTTCTGCTTTTTATGCAATTTATTTTAAAAATTTAGTTAATTCTGTTATCTTGATTTGTTATTTCGTCTGAAATTATTTGAGTAAATGTTTCATTCGATTTTATTGAAATTACTTACTGAGAAATAAATACATAACTCCCTGAAATTTTCGTGAAAACTTTGTTGTAGAATGAAATTATTAATTTTTAACATATATTTTAACGGCGAATACCGCAACGGACGCTACCGTATGATATTAATTAATGCTTTATTTTAATAATTCTTCTAAACGAGCGGATATTTCCAGTATTTTAAAATTATAATTTTTTTCAGGTGACAGCAATGCAAGCGGGTTGGCTATCATCGAAATTTCCGATTAATCAATCATCCCATCAGCAATATGATGACGGATTGTTTTACGGTACCGCAATGTTACCATTTCCTTATGATCAAAGGACGTTAAGGCCTTCATATTCTCAATCGCATATGCCTCATGTACAGCAACCATCTACTGCTTATTATAATGTATAGTTTTCAAATCCGGTAATCATCTATCGTTTGCCGAAGATATAGACGAGAAAGTGATTTATATCTGAAATATATTTCCGGCAGTACTTCCGGTTTTCACCGTCAGTTTTCTGTATCCCTTCTTTTTCCGTTCATTATTTATTCATGATTCGGGTGTATTATTTTTACTTTTTTTCTCAAATATTTCTTTTTATTGCTATTTAAATATATTCTTTATTATAATCTGTTCTGCGACAAATCAATGATGTAGTTAGAAACTATCGAGGAATTCGATATGATCAAATCGCTGCAAAATTGGTGAAGAAGTCTCATCATACTTTATTTTTCGCATACTTGAACATTCACGAGAAGATCAATATGATAAATTAGTTGCAAAACTGATGCAAAAAAGATTTTGATTCTTCACTTATGGAAATCTGAGCTAGCTTACATATGTATCATCTTTTTTTCATTTTTAAGTTTCAATTTGCGTGGATAATTCTTGTATTCCTTGGCTACTGAAAAAGAGAAGCGAATTTGAAATCAATTATTTTAATTTCTTTTTCTTTTTCAAATTTTTTTCTCATAGGAATTTTCCATCAAACTACTATTTTTTTGGTTCGTGGTACGAATTATGAATTGTTGAAATAAATTTTTATAACATATGCTTCAAAAATTCAGAATTTATGGTCAAGTATTAATAAGTTTATGTTATTTTGCGATGATGGAAGTTATTTATCGGTTTACCGATAAATCTAATTCATTAAGGAATAAGGTTTGTATGAATCATTTAGTATGATGTTTCATAGAAAAATGATTTCTAAAAATTATTGTATATATTCAAATATTTTCATCTTTTCCCCTAGAAAAAGTGCATAATTTTATTATTTTAAAATATATCTTTCATCTTTTTTCTTATGCTCGTAGTATCTAATAATCTGTTGTTTACCTATCTTTAATAGAATTGCCTTAATTTTGTTATTCAAATCAAATATTGTTCAATTTTCTCAGTTCTATATTTTGTGCCCTTTTTTCATTTGTACTATTTAAAATTTCTCTTCAGTGATTAAATTGGAATTAGGCCTCTAGCGACCTGCTCCAGCTAAGCCTTAAGATGAAGGTATTATTAAAGAAAGAAAATTTTAATTTGAATCTAAATCTTAAATTAATAGCTTTACACTTTTTTCCATCCAGTTGAATGGCATAGGAATCATTGATTTTTCATACGAAAATTTTCGTTCATTTAAATCAGTACAAATCTGATATTTAAATCAGTATTAGCTATAGGCTTTAGCAATTGACAAATGACAATTGATAAATATTTTAATTCATGCTTATTTTGTAAGTCCAGGGTATTTCATATTTGGCACACAAAATGTCAATAATAATATCAATGAGAAAATGATTTATCGATCAAATAATTTCTATAATCTTTCTTAATTATAGATCTTATCGATTTCTTTCTTTGGTATAGGACTTATCGATTTTTATGTAGATATTTGTTTTTGATTTCAAATTCTATGCATAATTATTTTTAATTGTTTATTCAAATTTGATAATATTAAAAATACATTTTGTATGTGTGTGTTTTTCATATGCAAATTATATTCATCTTTTTATTCATTTTCTATTTAAATTTGGAAGATCATCAATAAAAATTTTTTCTGCTGGCATTTGAAACTTGTTCGGAAAAAATATTTAAAATTTCGTATTGAAGTTTTTAACCAAAACAATACATGATTCATGGATATTTCAAAAGTGGTAATTTGATGATCTGTTCAGCCTGATCTCTCTCGATCGTTAATAAAATTTGGAACTATCTTGGTTATTAGGTTTAAAGTATTGTGATTACGAATTTGAAAATATTGACGGCTCGCTGATTTACACAATTGATTTGTGATCGTATTAAGAAAAAAATTTGACCTCTTAGTCAGATTTCTGAAAATTTGGAAGTGCCATAATTTCAATTCTACATCCGGTGAAATCACATGACGCTTATTGATCAGCATACTGACCTTTGACTTTTCTCTCAGCATTACATATACTATCTTGGTTAGTAAAAGTCTTCAAGATGATAGAATTTTTAGCCCTTTTTTGGGTAGACTAGTTTATTATATTGATTATTCGTTGAAATTTATGTACTATCCTATGATGGCACTAACTTGACATTTCCCTTAAAACTTGTCATTTCTATGTGTCTTAGAGATTTTTATGACAAATTCATCGATGCAAAAACACTTCAATTTGTAAGTAGTTGTTTTGCTTTTTTAGAAAGATTAATCTCAGAAATTTTCATGGAATTTAATGAATCATTATTTTGCTGATTGTTAGAAATTAAAATTAAATTTTAAATAAAACAAAAGGAAATGAAAAGAAGAAGGGGCTCAATTCTTTGATGAATACATTTGGTTTTTCTTATATATATATCTATTTCAATTGTTTTGAAATATTGTCCGATAAATCTTCCTTTTGTAAAATATTCCGATGCAAATTCTTTTTTCATTCAAGAGATTTAATTTATGATACATATTTGATATTTTCGTGTCTTTTGTTTTTTGTTATTGTGAAATTTAACCATATATTATTTCAAGCTTCGTTCGAGAATTTGAGAATTCGAGAATATTGCCTCGTCCCACTTTTTTATAAGCTGAAAAAGAAGTCTTATTGAAAAAGAATTTAAAAATTTTATGATAAAAATGAGGAAGGATTTAAAAGAAGGAAAATAAGCCGAAAAAAGAGAAATTTGTAGAAAGAATTAGTGCTACCCTTTATCAAAAATCAATAAATGAATAAATTAATGATCGACTTTTAATCATCCTATGTAACAGTGAGGAAAATTGATTTAAGAAATCTTATGCATATATTTATTAAAAAAAATACTGAAGAAATTGAAAAGTTTTATTTAGAACAAACAGAATAGGATTTAAGGGAAGGAAAATGGATCAAAGAATGAATAGAGAAAAATTTGTAAGATGAATTTTTACTAATTATCAATTAATGAAAGGGACTAATTACTAAATTGTCTTCTAAACTGTCAGTGAAATTATCAGAAAGAAAATATCAGGGAAATTCATAGGAGAACTAATTATCAATTAATAAGAGCAACTAATTATTAAGCTGTATCCTAAATTATCAAGACAAAAATATCAGGCAAAATTTACTTATCAGAGATATATGATAAATATATTTATACTTCAATAATTCCTTTCTTTTTCAAAATAAGCACATTAATTTAGTTGTGACATTTCCAGCAATGTTGTTGTTCCGAAAAAAATTGAATAAATGATTGATATCGGAAATAAACTGAAAGATGAAAAGAAAAGAGAAGTGATTAAGTTGATAAGATAGGAAACAAACAAACTATGGATATTTTTTTAATTTGTCAATCCAACAAATTCAAAAAAGAGGGCGGAAAAAGACAGCTTAAATGTGGCAGAAAAAAGAAAAACAAAAATACAATTGTAATATAATTTTCGCCACTATTTCCTTTTTTTTATTTTGGTTTTTAAATAAAAATTTAAAAGAAAATTCTTTTTTTATATTTCATTTGAATAAAAATTAATAAATCAAAAAATAAAAGCAAAAAATTTTTTGACATTTTTTATTAAAATAATTTTTTTAATCAAATTTTTATTATTCCTTTTTTCTACTAAATTTAAAATATTTTTCTTGCATAAATATCATTTTATACAATGTTATTCCAAATATAATTTTTAATAATATTGTTTCTATTTGAAATTACAAAACTTTTTATGATATTATATTTGAAATTTTAAAATATATTTGCTAATTATTATTATCATTGCTATTTTGATAAATTTTATGTGTTAAACTAATTTAAAAATTTGTCAAATAACGCTTAACTTTATGCCCCAACATTGTTTATTTAAAGTAATTTTAAAATTATTTCAAATGTCTTAAAATAGGGTTGCGCTCTTCAGCTTTATAATTAATTGCCGATTATTAATTTGATTTATGTAAATTATTTCAAATAAATTAGATTAAAATAATATGTAAACAATCATAGAACTATGAAATATTGCTGAACGCAACTTTATTATTTCATACGACAAATAAATGTCTTTTTAAATGGAACTTGAAGGAAAATAAAACATAAGAAAGGTTGAAATTCGAAAATGGAAATTGCTTGATAATTAATTTCAAACTTGAAAGTGTGTTTTTAATTTAGAGTAAGAGATAATTACTACTTAATTTAAATTTCATTCAATTTAGCTAAAACATCCCAAGGGTGAAAAAAATATTCTAAGAAACTAAGAAAGTCTTAAGATTAAGAACTCAGACCTTACAATGCAACTTAGGATTTAAGACCAAATGTTTTAGCTCTAGGCTAGAAATTAAAAAGACTTGGCAAAAAGATTTGGCTGAAGATGATAGATCATTGAATTCGTCTCTTGTTTGTGGATATATTTCAGCAAAATTTTATTAAAATTGTTTTTAATATTTTCGTTTGAAAAATTTCAATCCAATGTTAAATATTTGCAAGTTATTTCAGTAAAAAAATTTTTTTGCAAATACGGTAATAAGATCTTTTAAATATTATTATCCTAGATGTTCTCTCGAATATTTCGAGAATTTCAGGTCAATTTGTCAAATATTTTTTCTTCGTAGCGAACATTGTCTCTGTAGCATCAACTAAAGATTTTTTTAAAGTTAAACGTTATTTGACAATACTTTTTCGAATAATTTTTTCAAATATTTCGAGAATTCTTGAATATTTCGAAAATCATCATTGAATATCTTATTTTTTGAAGAAAAAATCTGTAAATTTTTAGAAATTTTTCTGAATATTCATTACCAATTCATATATCTGAGAGTTTACAAACATTTATGAGAAAGCGAAGGAACTGAGAAAATCCTAAGCAGCTTCTTTGGGAAACTTTTTATTTTCAAATCTATCGCAATCTTTACATTTTATAATTTATCATCAATATAACGAAGTTATTTGATTTATTCGCTTCAAATTGCTTGGACGAGGAAGTTGAAAAAATTTCTTGCAAAAGTGAGTAAATGAACTTTGTTATTAAAATATATATAAATACTTTGTAAATATATTAACTCCATTTTTTTGCAAACAGTTCAATCGCAATAGTTTTGAAACAAATATTTGAAGCAATTTTACAAAGAATAATCAGCAGGAAGAAATAATAAATTTTGAAGAAACGCTTTAACATTTAATCATCTTCACCAGCACTCATTCATCCATTTCAATTTTCAATTCAAACGGACAAATTTCTTAAGCAAGATTGAAATTTTCCTCGGGACTTTTTGGATGAATAGTTTAGATTCTGAGCAAATTCATTTGGTTAAAATTGCATTCTCATATTTGCTTTTCATGCAGGAAGAAAACTTCTTCATTTGTTCTATTTTTCATCTTTCTTTTTTCTTTTTTGCAATTTAATTAAAAAAAATTTCATAATTTAATAAGATTTTAACTTTTTTAGAATTGTTTCTATAATAAAATATATAAAAATTTTAATAAATATACTTTTTCGAAATAAATTTTTCAATATTATGAAATTTTTGAATTCATATTAATTCAAAATATATTATAATGAAAGATGAAAATTTTTTTCGATAAAATTGATTCATTCAATTAAATGACTGATAAGATATTATATACGGGCTAAACTGATCAAGAAATTTTTCTTAGTTTTATTTAAATTTTTTGAAAATCAAATTTTAAGTTATTTATTTTCACCTTCATATTTATTAGTTTATTTGTTGTTTTTACAAAAATACATTGATTTATGATATTTACTAATTATTGTTATCCAAAGGTTAAACAAAGGTCAAATTTGAAGTAGTATTTGAAGCATTAATAGTTATAGTACTGATGATAACAAATTTATAATTTATAGAAAATTTGTACTTTCAATTTAATTTCAGTATTGATAGTATGTAAGTAATTTATTCAGCCAATGCATACTTTTTACTCCTCAAAATTGATGAAATTGAAAATTGAAGAAAATTAGTAACTTAATGATAGGTGAAAGTGACGTAAAATGAATTTATCAATCATTTCATATTCCATTATTTCCTTTTAATTTTTTGTCTAATTCTGATATTGATACCATCTAACTTTTCCTTTTTATATTTTATTTCAGAATTTCAGGATGATCGATCAACAATTCACATCACTGTTAAAAAAACGCTATCAAGTAAATAAGATTAATAAAAATGGAACTTGAAAAATATTTTTTATTGTTATCCTGCTTGACTTGCCTTTATGTTTTAGCCATTTCCAATCAACAACTTGCATGTATATTGCGATGCAAGGATGGCAATGTTAGTTTTAATTTTATTATTAAAAAAATCATTTAAATATTTTAAGCAATAAATTAATATCAAAGAGTCATAATTTTAGAAGTAAAATTCAATAAATTAATAGAAGAATTCTCTAATTATCCTATAATAATCGATAATTTAATATCAAAAAGTTATAATTTCAGAAATTAAATTTAATAAATTAGATATTTAATTGAAATGTACTATGCGGCATTTAAATGATTTCTTGGAATATTTTTAAATTTTAGAATTTTTTTGAAATATTGTAAAAGTTATCTATTTTTTTAGATGAATGATATGGCAAATATTTTGGGTATAGCAGATCATTGGACCAAAAATTTAGTGACACCTTTGCATAGCATATTAATTGGCTTACCGAAAAATTCACGCCATCGTATCAATAATTTTGCTCAACGAATTGAAAATATTTGCAAGTATATCATTTCATTATTTTAATATTTTAGAGCAATCGTATCGATTAAAAATTGCGCTTTAATTTTAATTTTAATTTAATACAAATATTTAAGTTTAAATGAATAAATTGTAGTTATATATCTTCCAAATCTTTATTACAGTTTCAAATTGACAATTTTCAATAAAGAGCATCGTAATTTTAATTTTAACTAATGTAAATTTAATTTCATGTAAAGAATATTTAAATTTAACCAGTACATCTTTAATGAATTAATGCAGTATTAATAACAATCGTATCTGCCGTTACAAGGGTATTTAATTTCTGATTTCAATATTGTCCTGCAACTGCAATTATAATTGTAGCAGTAATTGAACTTTTGAAATATCCTGAATCAAAATGATAATTAAGATAAATTAAATAATTTTTATGAAGTAACGTTCTCTCTCGAATAATTCACACATTTACAACATTTGACAGATTACTTCAAAGATCAAAATAGCAGAGAGAATTGTGATAAAAAACCGAAACTTTCAATTCCATTTGTTAGTAAGAATTAGGAAGAAATAAAAACACAGATACATTAATTTCATTTCTAATCAATTAAGCAATTTCTGATGTATTTCATTTAAGTTATTTTTTTAGATATTTTAATTATTTATATTGCATATGTTAATCATGCCTATTTTTAGTACAATTAAATTGTTAAATACAACATAAATGATTAAAATATCCGAAAAGAATTTATCCTAGATCAAATGCAGAATTTGCAAGTTGTATAAATCGTTGCGGCGATCAAACTATTGGACATATATTGCTGAAAGGTCAGGTTTCGTGGACGAGTATTTGCGATGCATATCATTATAACACTGGTTTGTGCCAGTTTTTATCATAAATTGATTTTATTTAACTTTATAATATGCGATTGCAATATTTTTGTATTGAACTCGGCATTACAGTATATCGTTACCGTATGCTACCAAATTTCAGGTGATTTTTTATCATTCATTATACCATGTTGGTCAAGACATGGAAATGATGTTGTAACGTTATGTGCAAGCCAAGCAGCAATCTTGCAGCATACTGCATCAAATTTAGTGGACAGTGGTATACAAAAGGTCAGCGAGAATCTTGATGATTTATGCAGGTTAGAACATTTGTTAGCATAAAGAAATTAATTCTAAAACCATTTGTTTTTATCGCAGAAAGAGGAGGAATAAGTGTTTGTTAAGATTAAATGATTAACGCTGAGGATACTGTTTTTATCTCAGTAAGTAATCGTTACGGTAGAAAATTTAGAAAAGCCAAAAAGCAAATCAATGATATGCGAATTAATAGATAAATTTATTTTGATAAGTTCAAGGTGAGAAGATATATTGAATATTTTTAAAAAAATTTTTAGTTGCAGCGTAGCTGTAAATTCAATAATAGGAAATCATTGATGATCAGATAAGATGGGCAAATTAATTCAATGAATTTAATTAATGCATAATCGATAATAACTTCAGAAGTGTTACAATGCACGATAAATGCTATGTAAAACAATCAAACAAATTTTGCGGCCTAAAAATGCACGAATTTTTGATTAATTTAAGCCATCGAAGTTTTCGGTTTGTTTGTTTTTTTTTCAGATATATATCCTTTTGCATTGAAATAAAATGAGACAAATTTGTGGATTTCATTTCAAAACGTAAAATTATAAATGACTAATTCATTTAAATTGGAAATGACTAATTCGTTCAAAAAAGCAATTTATTTCAATTAATTTAATTTGATTTAGTTTATTTCTATTTCGATCATTTGTTATATCATATATCTTTTTGCTTATCATAAAATATACACATATCGATTGTAAATCGGTGATCCGAAAGATTTTCATTATGCTAATGGTTTCAATATTTCATTTGAATTAAGATTTGTTTAACAAATAGAATTTCTTCGATCAGCTTATGCTTAAATTATTGAATATAAAGATAATAATATTATAATAAATATTTTAGGATTATCTATTAAATCGTTCAAATTTATGAACATAAAATAAATGGAAATATAAAATAATTAACATTGTATTTAATAAGTATCGAATACAAATATAGTAATATTGTAATAAATATTTCAAAATTACTCATCAAATTATTTAATTTTCTAAATATAAAAGTACTATGAAACGAAAATATAAAAGCATTCAAGAATTTGATAGAAATATTCAAAAACTTCTAAAAGTATTTTATGCATTTCAAAAATTTATTTATTAGCAATTTCACTTGCTTACTCATTTTTAATTTAATCAGCTTCTCACTATAAAATTTTTTCTAACTTGCAAAATAATACTTTTCATTAAAGAAACATTTCAATAAAAATGAAAATCTAATTAACATCGGAATTATTAATAATTTTGTTTATTGCAATCATTTTCAGTTATTCAGTTTTTAATAACAGATAATTCTATTGCAAATTTATTTTCGATTTGCGAAATTTTATCATTGAAAAAATTTCCAATGAAATAATTTTTGGCAATCATAATGGAAAACTAAATAAATGAAAATGATTATAGTAAATAAGATCGTAAATCAATTCGGAAAATGATAAAAGTAATTTTTATAGAACACTGCTGGAATTATTACAAGAATCCGGATTAATCAAACATTTACCGGATTCATGCGAACATTGGGCAAAGAAATCATCAAGTTATCATTGGCATAATGAACGTGAAAATGCTCAACGTCGTGATATATCTGCTAGCAATAGTAAATATTGTTATTGTTATTTTTGTTGCTATTATTATTGTTATTGTTTTAGCAATATAATATTTCTCTTATCTATTGCTATTATATTTGCCAATCAATATTTATAATTAATCATTGATGATATGAAATGCAAAAAAAAGAAGAAAATACCACAAAATTTGGCATTAAAATTGAAATCCACAAATTACATTGTAATTCTGTTAATTGAGAAGAAAAAAAAAAAGAGTTCATAGATTGCAACTAATTTTCTATTACTAAATCAAAAGTTGAAAAAATACGAAGAAAGTAAAATTAGCAAATATTTCGAAAATTTTATTTCATAATGTTTCCTTTCAATTAATTGTGTTATGTAAAATTTCCAATAAAAGAAAAATTGAAATTCAAAAGAAAAAACTTTTTCCTTCTTTTTACTTACAATGATTGAATAATTAAAACATTTGAAAAAATCCATTTATATAAATTATAAAAATTATTCCAATTTTAGTGATTTAAATGAAAAATTGAAATTTTTCAAAATTAAAAATGGGAAAAAAAGCGCAAAAATTTTAAAAAAACCTGAAATTTTTAATTTCAAGTTAGGTTTTTTTCCTTTGCTTATCATTGCTTTGTAAACTATTTGTTTCTTTTTAATTCTTTTATTTTTCATTTTTTTTTTTTTTGTAATCTAATAGCAAAATGAATGACTTTTAGAAGTGATGCTGGAAAAGTGGATGATGGTTGAAAGGTTTTCTCAAATTACATATAGAAAAGCCAAACATTAATTACATTAATTCTCTCCCATGTCACCCAAATTATACGATTGCGATTGTCGCTTTTTTTTCGATGAAACAGCACTTTGTAATATTTTTTATTTTTCAAAAATATTTCCAAATTAAAAATAAAATGAATCAAATTCTCATTTAACAAAAAAAAAAAAGAAATAAATTAATTAATTTCTTCCTTTTTTGACTTTTGCTTTTCTTCTATTCATTATTTAATACATACATATATATATATATATGTATATTGAAGAAAAATGCTAAATGATCATTTCGCGTGTCATTGAGACATTGATCAGATAATGCGACCTATCAATGATATATTTAAAAATACATTGTGACATGTATTGTTGTCTTGCTGTTCTTATTTTGATACTCTCATTACCTCTAATTCAGTTTTAAATTTATTATTTTCGTTGATGTCGCTGTTGCTGATGTTGCTGTTGCTGTCGTTACTGTTATCGTTGTTATTATTGCTGTTGTTGCCGTTATCGTTTTTGCCGCTATTATTGTTGTCGTTGCTATTATTATTATTGTTGTTGTTGCTGTTGTCGTTATTGCTTTTGCTGTTGTTATTGTTATTATTATTGTTGTCATTGCTGGCATTTTTATTAATTTTAACTTATTAAATTTATTATTGTTTTTATTAAAATTTTAAATTTGTACTTTTTATTTTCTTCAAAAAAGAAAAATTTAAATTTAAATGAAAATGACAATGATAAAATGATAGCAGTAATAATGATAAGAATAATATAATCATGTAATTATTGATAACTCATTAACTTTAATTTGACTTTAAACCTATTATTTTTGATTTTTTTGGAAAAAAATGCAAAAGCATAAATAAATTTTTTTGAATTCAGCCATTTAAACGAGTTTTTTAACTCATACTTTTATTTTATTACAGAAAAAGTAAAAAACAATAAGAAAAATTAATATTCAAATGATTGATATGCAATACAATAAATTATTGATAAATTTACGAATTAACTTTCAGTGTGCGACTTTTAGATATCATATTTCTATTTCCATTTCGGAAGAAAAATCAATGAAGAAAAACTTAAATTTGAGTTATCATTTTATCAGTGGAACATATAGCTGTATCTTGAAATAAGAAATAAAAAATTCTGCCTAATTAAAAATTTTTTTTTGGTAATAATTTTGTTAAATATTTGAATTTATATCTTTCTTTTTTGCTAAAAAAGTCATTTGAAAAAATTTATATTTAAATAATTGATACGCAACACAATGAGTTATCGATAATTCATTAATTTTTGATTTAATTTTAGGTTTAAATTTGGAATTTTCAAGTTTATATATTTTTGCTATTCCAGAAGAAAAATCATTGATAAATATTTCAATTTAAATCACCATTTATCAATATATATATTTGTTTATCACAAAATAACAAATGAAAAATTATAGCATGACTCGAAACTTTCTACGTTAATTTTATTGAATCTTTATTTTTACATTTTTCTTTTTTTTCAAACAAAAAAGCCATTTGAGGAAAATTTAAATTCAAATCATTTAATTATTTATCAATAGCAAATATGTGTTGTTTGTCTTAAAAATGATAAATAACGATGAAATGAAAGAGATAACTAAATAAAATAGGAAAGATGAGGATATGGTAACTATGACGAAGAGATTTGAATAGAGGAAACGATAATGAATGAATCAGGAAGATGAAGGAAAGAAGGAAATGAGAAGGAAAAAGTGAGAAAAGAAAGAAAATGAAAATAGAATTGAAGAAATGAAATTACTTTGGGATTTTGGGATTGTCATACCGAGGGGTTTTGTGGCCTGATTTTGCAAATTTGATTACGATATACGTATGCATATATAAATATAAAAATATACATGAATAAAATCATTAATGTTATCTTTTATATTTCCCTGCTTCTTTTCTTGCTCTTTTCCTCCAATTTCATCTTCAATTTTTCCACTTCTTCTTTTCTTTCTCATACTCTCTGACCTCATTTTTTATTTTTAAAACTTTCTAACTTTTCCAGCAATTCACTTTTAATCAAATATTAATAATTATATAGTGGGAAAAAGCGAGATATGTACATTCAATATATGCATATATAAATAGAAAGTAGATTAGATTTTTGGATGAGTTATTAACGGATTTTCAATTCCTAGACCTGGTTTGGTAAAATTCCCACGAGAATTTTCGCAAGAATTACCCGATTTTGTTGTGTTTTTCATTTTACATAAAAATTTCAATTTTTATCCTTATTCCATTTATTTAATTCCGATTCCGATAAGATTCAGGAAAAAAGGAACGATATGAATGAATTATTTGTTAAAGAAATTTTTTGTGAATTTTTATTTTTGAAATTTTTGTATTTTATCATTTGTTTGATTTGAATTTCATCGTTTGATTAAAATATAAAAATTTTTATAATTTTAAAATAATCCCACTAAAGCTATTTAAAATTATTTTGTTTAAAATGAAGGAAGAAATAGTCAAATATATAATATTTAACTAATTAATCAAATAATTTCGCCTAGAAAGGTTTTTAATGAATTAATAATTCTAATGATTAAGACCTGATAAAAATATATGCATATGTAAGAATGATAATGTTTCTCATTTATTTAAAGAAAAAATGTCAACTTTTAATTGTTATTCATTTATAAGGTTAATTACTTTTTGTAATAAATAAAAATCAGTAATAAATATCAATGATTAAATATAATTTTATATTACATCGATATCATATACAAGGCATTATATCATTGCAATTGATATTTTCGCAAGATTATTTAATTAATGCAAGATAATTATTCGTAATTACTAAATTCAGCATAAGTTAATTTGCCAAAAATCGATCTTTATTTGCCTTCATCATTTCATTTTATAATAGATTTTTAATTGAAATTTCTAAATTATATCTTTTCGTACATTTCATAATTCGAGATTTCTCATTAGCAAATAATTTTATTTTGCAATATTTTATCAATCAAAAATTATCCGAAAAGCAAAACAAGGTAATCTATTCTCGAATACGAGATCAACAAGTTATGAGGTTATCAGGGATCGCGAAGACTTCGACAGACATATATACATATTAATTTATATGTAAAATTTTCAGATATAATTTAAAATCTATCTCATGCCATCAGCATCATTATAAACATATCACAATTTTAGCATATCATTACCGTAAATTTGTATGTCAAATAGACTGTCATATTACTGTAAATATATTGTCAAAAAAAAAATGTCAAAAAGACTAATGAATGACAAGGATCGATGCTGTCGTAAGAAATATGTAAATTTATCATCAATTAGCTTTAAAATTAATGGTACTATAATATTTGATAGGGCGCTCAAATTTATATGCTATAAAATCAACGAAATATTGTTACTTTGATTAAAACGAATAGATCATTGCTATTTAAAATGGTTCAAGGACATTTATGCTTCTAAAAATGCTGGAATTTTTGCATAAATTTTCGTTAAAATTTTGACAGAATAATAAAATGATAGGAATGATTGCAAATTTTGACGGCTACTACATTTGCATATCCATCAAATAATTCTACAGTGCAACAATTTATATTATAAAATTAAAGTAAATTATTTCTATTGCGACAATAATAATTACTAATTTAAATAGAGTTTTGAAAAAGTTATTGTATAAAATTCAGTTGTTATAAACTTATAATAAAATTTCTGCACTTATATTCAAAAATAATTAATTTTTTCGATAAAAATTTTAAAGCAAAAATTTTAGAGAAGCAAATAGTAACATTACCGCATATAATATATTATATAAAATATAATCATAGAGGATGTAAAGTGATTATATGGCATATAATAGAATAAAAAAAAGGTTATAAATTCATCGAAAAATTGATGCAAATTGTTTAAACTTTATGAAACCAAAGTTTTATAGTTTAATTAAAACATTTCATTTAAATAATTTGAAATTGAAGCAAAGAATTTCTTTCATTTTCTTTTATTTACTTTTATTTCTAAATTTATTGCAACAAATTTTACAATCAAAAAAGGATGAAAAAACAGATAAACCTTAAACAAATAGAATTTTGCAAAAAAATTAAAAAGAAAAAATTATTTTAAAAAAGCATTAAAAAGACAACAAAATTATTTAAATATATTTTTTGAATTTTTGTATTTGTTAAAAAATCTGGACAATATATAATTTTAAATAATGAAAATTTAAAAATAAATCGTTCCTATTTTGAAATTTAATTTTTAATTTTTACCGCTTCTACTTCGAAATTCTTTAATTCAATCATTTATGTTTGTTAAATATATTTAATTTTTTTCAATATTTTTATAAAATAAATAAGAAAAGGAAACAAAAAACGAAAAATAAATCGTTGCCAATTTTTATTTTTCGTTGCGAAAAATAAAAAACTTTCTTAAATAGTGTTGATGAAGGCAAATTTGAATTGAAAATTTTGAAATTACTTCGAAAATGATACTTTTGGGATTATATAGAACATAGGACATTTTGTGATTGTTAAAAAGCTTCAATAATTTCCGATTTATGCTCATAACTTTCAATTTCTAACTAACAATCTTAACAATTTGATAATATCATCATTGTGCCAAGTTTTTATTCCCATTCAAATGTGCTAAAAAAATGCTAAAATGTAAACGATTGTATTTTTTTCAAAAGATAATCAAATTTAAGAAGGAATATAAAGAAAAGAAAAGATTTTTTATCGATTAATTTTCAATAAATTTATTAAGTATTTCAAATCTATTTCGAAAATTATATGAATTGTTTGAAATCCTAAAATTTGGTGAAGGGAATTGATGCTGAAATATAGTTCAATATATTATAATCCATATATCATCAAAGTTTGATATAATTTTCAAAACGATTTTGTAGATTCAGTATGAATGCAAAGAAATTAAGACGAGAAATTTCAAATTTCTTGACTAATACTTTAATAAATTAGAAATTATGTCTAATAATAAATTTTTATACTTTTAGCTTACTTAATTTACTCCATTAATTTCTTCATTTACTTGAATAAAATATTGTAATCACAAAAAAAATTAATTCATCTTATTTTTCTTGAAATTTTTATTTAAAATAAAAGTTTAACATTTTTCGTAAAATACGATATTTCATTAATATCAATTATATAACATATATTATTTATAGTTAAATTATAATATTATTAATCTATCTCAAACGAATCAATCAATCAATCAATCAATCAATATATGGTGGTATTTATCTTTTGTTATGATTTTTCGATATAAATTTATACATATATATATATATATATATATATATATATATATATATATAGTTTCTCAAATTTCGAACAATATGTTTTTATTGAAATGAACCAATTAATTCATCATTTTACTTTTATCATATCTTAACGATATATACTCATCTCTATACATCGTAGTTTATTTAAAGGAGGAAATTGTTGATTGAGGCATTATTTCTTTTCTTCGTCTTCCTCATTCACAATATTCAATTATATCCTTGAAAATTACACATCATTAAATATATACATATACATTATATATATATGATGATGATGATGATGATGATGATGATGATCAATGGGTGTCTTTTGCATATATGTGTAGGTGTACGTGCTTTTATATTTACGATACATTCCGCTAGAGTGGAAAAAATGGTGAAAATATTGTTGTATGATAAAGTGTCCTAGCACATAGACTTGCCGCATCCGATACAATAAAATCCATCATGCTGTGAATTATTGTCAGGATCGGTGCAAGTTAAAGGTTAATTACGATTTATGTGCAATAAAGTTACATGATGCATTATTACGTAGTTAATTTGATCATTGAGGTTTCATCTTGCCTAATGCAATAAAAAAAAGCAGTTGCGAAATTTGATAAAGTAATTAAGTTGAAAGAAAGTTGTAGATAGGAATGAATAAATGATAAGAGGGAGTATTATTTTATATGTCATTTATTAGAGTAAGATGGGTAACGAGAGGTCCTTGAAGATGACCTTTTGTTAACCCATCTGTTGCTTCATCTTTTCCATAAACTGATCCTAATCATAGGAAATTACAACATGTTGTAGTACCGAATAATCACCACTTGTTGATTTGTTAATAAACACTGATTTTAGTGGGCTTGTTGAAGAGATAATTAGCTAAAATTAGTTATTATTTGCTAATGCAGAAATGATTTCAACAACATTTGCTTTAAAGTGTAAACAAATAATCAAATAAATTTCCTTCCTTTCTTTTCTCTCTTCATTACACCTCTTCTCCAAATTCTCATCACATTTTCATCCTACCGTAATAAGTTAGATATATGACCAATCTTTACAGTGGCGCAATAATATTTAACATTGACCGAAATGTCAGAAGTACAGTATTAGATAGTAGTAAAACAAAATTTTATACAACATTAAAATGATTCAATTAAAGTTCAGTTGATATATAAAAATGATAAATTTAGATAATCATTACCAATAATAATCAACTTAAATAATACATTATTATAATTTAGAATATTACATTAAGAAAAAAGAATTTATCTATTTGATAGATTTAAATTTAGCCTTATTACAAATTATTTTAGATTTGAATTGAATTTAAATTCTTTCTAAATCTTAGTCTTCAACAAAAATAAAACAAAAATTTATAAGATTTTAAATCAAGAACACGGATCAAATTAAATAATTAACATTTATAAATTTATACTTTCTAAAAGTAATTATTCATTAAATGATTATATGAAAATAAATTATGAGTTTTAAATTATTCCTTTCTTGATTCAAAAATAAATTAAAAATTAAGTTTAAATTAAAAAATCAGATTTCTTTGTATCACTGATAAAAATGGCGAGATATTATTAAACAAATATAAAAATTAGGTATCTAGTATAATTCGATATTCAGTATAATCAATTTAATTAAGTAATTTTACAGTTCATCTTAATTAATTAATTTTCACTTGCCGTAACTACTACCATTGTCAAATCCATAAAGATAGCAATAAAAATCCTCATCGGAAAAATCACTCTTATCACTATAATTATTATCATCATTATTACGCTTAATTGCAATAATTATGGTTGATGAGCTTTTAAACGAATGAAATTGAAAAGTTGAAAGACAAATGATAAAATAAACAAAAGTATCATAAAAATGATTAATTATTTGCATAAATTTTGCGATTAAATAAACGAGCATAAATCAGAAAATTAAACTATTTCGCTTGTTCTAAATTAATTATCAAAAATAAAAATTTGTAATAAAATTTAAAAATTTTAATTTTTATTATTTTTAATTTTATTATAAATCATTGAAAATCAAAATTCACATAATTATAGGGTTTAATTATAATTTAATACATGTTTGCAATCATTTATTTCATGCAATTTTATTAAAATTTTCATTAGGCAATTAAATAGCGGCCATCCAATCAATTCCAACGATAGCTAAATGTGTTCAGGATAAGAAATTTATTGCTTTAAAAATAATTATACCTGAATTGTATACATTACTTAAATGTTTTAATCTAAAATAATTGAAAAATTTGAAGCAATTTCAACATATCTTATTTACAATATAATAAAGATATATAAAGCAAACAGAATTAACAATTTCTACCATTATCATAAAAAAAGCTAACTTTTATTCGATAATTGATAATTTAAAATATTGGAAAATTCTATTTTTACATCAATAACCATCTATATAATTGAATTAAAAGAAATTTAAGAAGAATGAGAGACAACTCATAAATTCATCCATTAATTATGATATTATTATTATTATTGTTGTTGCCATTATTATTATTGTCTTTATTTTATCATTAATATTACTAGTAGTAGCAACAGTAATATCATTGCTGTTATTGCTATTATGGTTTATACTTTATTATTGCTATTATTATCAGTGCTATTATTTTATCGTTGTAATTATTATTGCTGTTATTATTTCATCGTTAATGTTACAGTTATGTTTAGCAATATCATTGCTATTATTGTTGTTACTATTGCTGCTATATTATTATTATTATTGCTATAATTATCATTGTTATAAATTATTGCTGTTATCATTTTATTGTTAATGTTATTTACTATTATTATTGTTGATATGATAAATACAAATTTCTAGAAAATTAGCTTATTTATTTTTATGAGACAATCATCAAATTAATCTTAACTTATTATTAATGTTTTTTTTATTTCTTTATATTACAACCTTAAATTTAAATATTTAAGAATTGTTAATCATAAACAATTGATAATTGAAAATGGAATAATCAGTGATGTTACAGGATGAAATTTATTATGGCTTTCAAAGCGAAGCAAATGCTTCTGCAGCCGATAGCATTTTAATATGAAATTCACAAGAATGTAAATGTATATTTGTCTCTTGTTATGCCCTCAATCAAAATATTTCCAGAATTCAGGCCAATTTTTCTGGCTTTTCAAGCATCTAAAGAGAAAGAGGGAGAGAGAGGAAAATGCTAGGCTCATTTTTAAGGAACAAGAAAGCAAAACATGAACCGCCTACTGTTGCCTTCATTCTACTACTTCCATCAAGATTCATTGCCAACATCACTTGTCAAGCTATCCACCCACATTAACAATACATTTTCCCATCTTTGGTTATTCCAATTTACTTAAACTTATTCATTTACTCATTTATTTACTTACTCATTTATTCAACCAGAATAGTTTAGATATGAATTAATTATCCAAAAATCTTTATTGTTTTGAACTCAACAAAATTTTTTCAAATTTTGTTGAGTTTTTCTTTAATATATCAAAAATTTTCTTCGATCATTAAGTTTCAATTAACGTTAAAATTATTAACTGTCAAAATTCGAAATTAATTTATTATTAATAGAAATTAAAGCAACTATGAAGACGCGCAACTTTAATGAAATTTTGTTTAATTTTTCAGTTAAAATTTCCTATTTTCAACATTTTATAAATCTAAATGTGGTAGCAAGAAGAGAATGTCGAAATTGAAAGAAAATTCATCCAATTATTCGATAGCTCGACTTGTCGGTACCGATTCATCTTTCCTAGATAATCGTATCAACAGGTCGACAAATTCACTAACAAAATCATTCGAGGCTACTGTAGGTCATCATCGTATTGGGAATAATAACTTCCCTATGAATTTACCCTCAAAAATGATGCAATCAACGCAACAAGGTTGGTATTAGTCGAACATATTTAATTACAAATTTTTGTAGTAATGTAACGTGCTCACGAATACTTTAGCAGTTGTCTTGTATATGGAAACTATGTTAATTTAATAAATTTACAGAATTGTATCTAATTGTTAGAAATTATTTTTAATTATGCTTTAAGATTTCGAATAAAATTTATTTATGAAATATTATCATAGCGTATTAAATATAAATAATGTTAAGCTTTTCTTTTTGTTATCAAAAATTATCCAAAACAGAAATTATTAAAATTTATCTATTCTGTTTCTAAAATAATTGAGCTTTATACTATTCATATTTCTTGGATGAAACAAAATGATTAAAGAGGCAATAAAAAGTCAATTTGGACCAGATAGATATTTCGAGGCGTATCATAATCATAAGGAATGAATGGTTTGATATCAAAATTAGAAGGAAGCATATCTGAAATTAGATATTATTATAAATATATCTTAATTGCAATTAATTTACAATTTTATTAAGTTTATGATTATTTTTCTTTGCTTATTTTATAAGGATTTTATAGCGGTTTATTTGATATAAAATTATATATAAATTTGCATGAAATTATTTTATTGCATAAGTAAAAAGGATGAAAAATATATTCATTATTTTAAGTATCAAGAAATCTTTTAAAAAAAGAATCATTAAATAAAGAAAAATAATCAATGATCAAAACATAAGTAAAATTAGTCGTTAATTCAATTTTGTTTAGCAATTTTTAAAATGTTCAATTTGATTTTTGATGAAAAATCTAAAATTTGTTTGAAACATAAAATATTAGTCAATTTTAAGTGATTGATTTATGTAGTAAATAATATTAAAAAATGCAATTTATCTTCTTTTTTTCATTTAAAAGTTTTCATATCTGATTGAAATTGTAATTTTAAGTGGCTCTCTGCTATTGCAAATTATCTATTCATATTGTTATTATAATAAATCACAATAAAGTATATCTAAAAATGATATTATTAAATTATTTTGAATATTTGTAAGAAGTAAGCAAATCAGAATTAAATTTAAGGCTTCAAACATTTCTTTTCGATTCAAAAGTTTTATTTTCCTTGAATAAAATTATTATTTTGTAAAATTAAAATTTCTTCTACTATTTTCTAATTTTACCCATTTATAATGTAATAATAGTTATCTATTACAGTTCCAAAAAATTAAATGTTTTATTTTAAATTTAAAATTCTAATTTTAATTTAATTATTGTTATATTATTTTAATCATTTTTCGTATGATAAAATTCTTCTTCAATTATAAATTTTAAAACTGTAATTTCAATTTTTCTTAATGTTATAATCACTTCAAAAATATTTTTTTAATAAAAAAATGAAATTTAGTTGTCTGATATCGATAATTTGATTGATTTATTCAAATATCACAAAATCTATTAGATTCGATGAATACGGTAGATAAGGATGATGGGACAAGAGGGAAGAATGGGAGAGAGACAAGTAACCAATAGCATTGCAGTGATTTGTCATAATCAATGCATCCTTTATGCACTACTACTACTACTACAACTACTACTACTTACTACCATCACTATTCCGTCAGCATATATTATTATTCATTCCCTTTTCTTAATTTCATTCTTTTATTTCTTATTTAATTACCTATTTATTATATTATTGATTAAATCTTTTAATTATTTCATTTTTAATTTATCATCATATTAGTTATTCAAATAATCATTAATTGAATATAATGAAATTTAAAATTTTAATTAAATTTAGAATTTATTCATAAATTGGATAATTTAGTGTAAATTGCAATTTAATAATTGAATTAATTGATATAATGTTTCTATCTGCAAAATAAAGGACTTATTTTTTTGGAATCTCGAGGAAAAGTCTAAAATTTAATCAAATTTTGAAAAACTCGCAAGCTTTTTGTCTCGATATATTGAACTATTAATTAAAATATTGCAGCATATCATTCGATGCAAGCATTGCAGCAAGGCACATTTCCTGCACGATCACTCTATCCATCATTACCAAACGATAATAATACAATAGCAAATTCAAATGCTACCCAAATTGCCTGGAATATCCATTTGCGACAAGTAGCATTGAATTTGATGACGTTGCAAAGGTTGCAAGCTGCAAGTAATGCAGAACGGCTTATTCCCGAAAAGCAGCTATATCCAATGCACATTGCTTCAATTGCTACTGCAAGCAGTAGAAATGGGAATATGCAATCATGCTCAAGTTGCAACAAATTTTTTATTAATTCATACTCATTGGAAGTAATTATTTTCATTTCTCAATATTATAATTATATATTTTAAAATATAATTCAAAATAATCAATAGTTTAAATTGATATGATTTGAAAAGATTTTTTTGACAATTTTCATCATGCAATATTAATCATTAATTAATAAAATGAAATTTTATAATTCACAAAAAGCATTAAAATAAATTTAATTATTTATTGAATGAGTTGCTGCTTAAGTAAAGTTGAAGCTTAAACTTAAGTTTGGCAGATGCTAATATACACGACAATAGTTTAAGTACCAATTTAGGCAGTCTTAATTGTTTTTAGCATTACTGATTGTATAGCGAAACATTTCTTGCTAAATATCAAAAAATATTACCGAAAAAAAGTGATTCGATGATATTTAATGATTTATAAGAGATATTGCAAATTACATTTATCTTAATTTGATAAAATTATTCTGAAAGAAATAAGTTATGATAAGAAAAAATTCGACAATTTTTCATTGCTAGAAAAAATAATGGCAAAAATTGGTTAATTGTTGCGAATTGTTTTCGACCTTTCCATTATCAAGAATTTTAGTCCTATCATTGATATTAAATCAGTGTTAACAATAAATTCATTTGAATGCTTTTTTTCTTAAAAAAGATCGATATATTGGATTATTAAAACTTTTTCGTTTTCTTAGAAAATTATTTTTATTATTAGAAAATATTATTTTTTTATTAGGAAATGCTAATTATTTTTAAAATTTACAAACTTAAAATTTCTAAATTTGTAAAATATTATTGCATTGTAGCAGCACATGCTCGAACAACACAATCAATGTTCGAAAATTTCCGGTCTCGAAAAGCAATTTGAATGTAAACAATGCGGTAAATCATTTAAACGTTCATCAACCTTAAGTACTCATTTACTTATTCATAGCGATACGCGGCCATACCCATGTGATTATTGTGGTAAACGTTTTCATCAAAAATCCGACATGAAAAAGCATACATATATTCATACTGGTAAATAAAGTTTAACTTATTTTATTTAATTATTTTTTCCAAAAATATAATTTGATTTTTTAGCAAATTTTTTGATATTCAAATTTCTAATCAATGAATTGCTAAATAGCAACTGCTTTTTTGTCTTACAATCTTTCTGTTAAATTAATCTTTAATTTAAAAATCTCATTTTATTTCTTTTTGCTATCAAATTTTTTCCTAAATATTTTTAATCAATAATTCTCAATGCTAATACTTTTTATTTTATACCTTTCTATTAAATTAACTTTCAATTTAAACCGTACTTCTTTTTTTTGAAAAATGAAAATGTAATAAATTAAAAAAATATTATATAAAAATCAAAATAAATTCGATGAAATCTATCAATGTAATCATACATTTTTCAAAAAAAAGTAAGAAAGAAAAAAGAAAATTGAATATAAGAAAATTTTTTTGAAACAAAATTTGTAGCGAATAATTCGAAAGTTTCAACAATTAAATTATTAATTTATGATCCAATTTATTTACATTTTTCTAAATTCGAATGTGAGGATTTGCAAATAAAGATTTTAAATTTATTAATTTCCTTTTAATATATTTAATATCATAAATGAAATATGATATATTTGATTGAAATAATAAGATGAATTATCGAATTATTGATAATAAAAGCATGCAATTTTTATGACTTACATTTTGATTATAGCAACATCTGTTGAACATTTAATTTATCATCTTATCGAATAAAGGAATTAATTTATTCAAAGACGAATAAATGATTTAGGGAATGTTCATTTGACTATTGAAGGCAATTATTGATTTGTTAATTTAACAAAAATTTCCATTCTGATTTCAACAGATATTTGTTATTTGATAGATTTTATAACTATTAATTAAGAAATTAATATAACGGTTATACTATTCAGTCTAATCTTTATAACTACTGTTGGAAAAATCAATCGATAATTTGTTATTATTTCCATTCTGTTCATCGATTTTTTGAAAAGTATTTCGATAGGTATTTCCTATTTAGTAGATTTTATAAGTATTTATTAAAGAATCAAAAGAGCAATCATACTTCTTAGATATTGTAATTATCAATTAAGGAATAATTTTATAATTATCGACTGGATTAATCAATCGATAATTTATCATTAAGTATTTCATTTAATAGTGTTATTCTTTTGCATTTGTACAGTTTATTATCCTAATGTCTAATTTTATTGAATGGATATTTTTAACAGGTGAAAAGCCTCATAAATGTTTGGTATGCGGTAAGGCATTCTCGCAATCATCCAACTTAATTACGCATTCACGTAAGCATACTGGTTATAAACCATTTTCTTGTGATATATGTGGTAAAACATTTCAACGCAAGGTTGATCGTCGTCGGCATCGTGAAAGTCATCATTCTAACGAAATTTGCAATTATCGATGTTTGTTTAATCTTTTTTTATCAGTTATCAATTTTTAATTAAGTTATGTTAAGAAAAACATTGTTTGAAATAATTTAAGTAACGAATTAATTTATTTTCCATTATTTATCAATTATTGATTAGGTTATTTAAGAAAATTATTTAAAAATAAGAAAGATTGCTTTTAAAACCACACAAATTTTTCTATCCAACAATGAATTTAAGAAATATGATGGAAACATAAAAATTGAAATGGATAATTGCATATTTTAATTTCAAGATTTTAGCACTACGAAGTAGTACTGATCGGATTGTTTCAAATGATTATGCAAATTTGATCAATCGACCATCATTTATGAATTTGAATCATCATGAGGTACAAACTAACAGAATTTTGAATTCGAAACCGGTGCGTTTTCCGGTTACAGAATCTGATGAAGCATTAAATCTTAGCTCAAGATAACAAATTATATCAAAGTATATTTCATCCTTTCCATGTATCTACTTAAATTTCATCCATTTGTTAAAATTTTCAAATTTATTTTTATGATAAAATTTAGCATATTGTATATTTGATTTAATTATAATACCGGTGTCTTAGATACTTGATTCTATTTCAATTAGAATTTCACCAATCAAGAGGATTAAGTTTTATTAATTTAAATGATAATTATTTTTGTCATATTATAAAATATTTCTTAGAAGCTTTCAATTTATATTATCAGGTAATTTGTATTGCATATTGCTATGTATGTGTGACGATATCCAGTATGTAAGGAAGTACTCGAAAATATTTTTTCCAAAAACAAAAATTTCAATATTATAATCAAAATGAATAAAATAATCATAATAATAGTAATATGCTAACTATATGTATAAATGATGATACTAATATATAATGATAATACGATAATGGAAAAATATGAATAATCATAATGGAATATTTCTTTCTCGTTAATTATACGTTTACATTTAAATTATAGAAAATAAAATTTTTCTTTTCTCTATCAACTATCTACATCTTTATAAAAATTCATTTCAAGTTGAAAAAATAAATTCACTTAAAAAAATCGTATATCTTTCATTAATACGTAACAGTAGGACGAAATGCAAAATTTTGATCCAAAAGAAGAGGAGAAAATTGAGAGCTATCATCAAACAAATATTATATTTGTTCTTAGCACGGAACATTGTCACATATCGTAGATTTTTTCTCTTTTTCAACTTTTATTCTTTTTCCATTATCATTATTTTACAGTATATGCATTCTATGCTAAGCTGAATAAAAAAATTTTAAGCAAATCATTGGAAAGCAACAAATATTTTTTTTTTTGTAATCTATATTATAAATGTGAATTGATTTAATCATATGATTTCAACAATAATACATACTTATACTTATCCACAAGTATTTATTTATTTCTTCTATTTGTTCTTTTTCCCATTATATATTTTTTTCTCTTTTCAAATTTTTTCATTTAAGCTCACAATTTTTAAAATATATCTTTTCAATTTTAAATAATTGTATTTATATGCTTATAAAATTGAACGAATCTAATCATGATATATAATCATTGTAACATATAAACGATATAAATATCTTCATGTAACAGATTGTAATTAAACTAGAATTATGAATTTAAGTCAAATTCAAAAAAATCAATTTGAATAACTGCTTTTCATTTTCGTAGATAAATAAACATCATAATAATTACATAATGAAATTCTAAGCAGTGTTTTGTTTATTGTTTACACATTAATAAATATAATAGCAACAAACAAAAGAAATCTATGATATTATGATAATATTCATTGTTGATAATTGCAAGCAAAATAGTCTGCTTCAATTGCTGAATTCGATGTTTTCTCCATTTATGCATATAACATGTCACAGATATTTCACATTATTGTCATCTAATTAATCCCATATATTTGTTTCACATGCCAAATCAGACTTGCTATTTTTTAATTTCATTTTACTTCATTTACCAGATGAATAAAAAGCAGGAAAGAAATAAAAAATCATACTTCCTTTTTCTTGAATCATTCCAATTTTCTCATCCTCGATTCGGCTATTCTCGTTTGTCATGCTTAACAATTTTACAATCTTATCATCAATTTGATGAGCAATTCTTAAAATGCGTGTATCGCATGTATAAATGCAATGCAATGCAATATATGCATGCATGCAATATATATATATATATATATATTTGTGATTCGTTCTCATTATTTCAACTTGTCAATTTCAAGTGAAATCAACAGAATATCGTCTCTTGCATTGTCGTTTGAAATAATAAGAAAAGGCGATGATGATAGCGACGATTGACGATGACAGCAACAATGATGATATATATTTATGCATTTTCCGTCTTGTTGTGCTAGCAAATTAATGTTCGAAATAAACGAAATAAGATGAGTTGTACTTCAAAGCTTTCAAATCTTTCCAATTTTTTCCCCTCTCTCTCTCTCTCACTCTCTTTTTGTTATTATTTTTAATTTCATTTCTGTTATTCTGTTTTATTTCATTTCGTTTTGTTCTTTTCTTTTGCTTTTTTTATTTTCTTCAAAACAAAAATTAGAGATTAGAGAAAAGCTTGAAAAATGAAAATATATAAGAGAAAAATTAACGAAATGAATAGATTAAAAGATATACATTTTTTTAGAAAAAATATTCACTAATAGAACAAAAAAATATTTATTAAATTAAATCAATTCATTTTAAATTTTGATATTTCAAATATTTTAATTCAATAAATATTCAAATCATTTCATTAACTTACTTCTTCATCGCTTTCATTACTCGACAAGATTTTTATCTCTGACTAATAATATATTTATTATAATCATTATCAGTTCTATGGATCAATTTTGCAATTACAAGAAATTATTGATACAATTTCAGATTAATGAAATATTATGAAAGGTGTAAAATATTTCACTCAAATTCATTTATCATGAATTTACTCGGAAAAAACGCTTTAATGAAGCGGAAAAATTCGAGAAACAATCCAATCCAAATTGAAGCTTAATAATGCCCATCTATAACTAAACATATATTGGAGAAAACAATTAGGTGAATTGCTTTTAGGAAAACGAAAGCATTTGTTAACCGGTAGTTTACGGACAGAAAAGTCTGAAGAGGGATAGTGGATATTTTATTGAAATATTCAAATCCAATAGTTATGACCATTTAATGGCTGGTCATCAGTTATGCATCCACGAGCAAGTATGTTTAAAATCATTTGCTTTCATCGTCACCATACAATTAATATTATTTATGGTAAATTGATAATGAAAGGAAATTACCGGATCAATTCCGGATAAATGATTAAATTTAGACAAAGTAACAGGAATAAATTATGCATTTTATGTAAATCAATGATGCAGAGAATCGTTGGATCGAGACGCAGAATTTGATGATAGAACACAATACCAGACTGAACCGGAATAAATGATTAAAATCAGATACAGTAAACAAGAACGGATGATATCTGCTAGTTTGATAATAAAACGATTACCGGAATGAATCCGGAAAATATTTAGCAGGAATAAATGGATGCCTGAGTTAAAAGAATTATAATCGAAATTATTATATTTCTATAAAATAGAATTCTTTTTGAAATTGCTTATATTCTCTAGAATTTCAGAAAAATATAAGTAAAATGCTATAAATTAAATTATAAATACTAATGAAAAATTCTTCTAATTAAAAAAATACAAATTAATAATTTCAATATATCATTTATAAATCAAAAATAATCAAAAACCTTTTGATCAAGTATTGTTCCACATTATTTACGCCTGATAATATTCATGCTTGTGATAATTTAGCTATTTCATGTATTTTGGTTGATAAAAAAATTTATCAATATTGATAATCAAAATATCATTTATCCGTATTTCATCGTTAGGTGTATATAAAGATATAATGGTTAAAAAAGATGTGTAATTTATTCTTGAGAATTTTTGATGAAGAAAAATTTGAAAGAATATTTCATAATAATATCCGTTCTTGTGATAATTGATTTACTTTAAATATTTTTAAAAATTTATCAGCATTGACAATCAAACTTTCATATTTTATCTCAGGTATGCTTAAAGTTATTGTAAGTCAAAAATGAATTAAAAATATATGATAACCTCATTTTTAAATAATTTTTGACAAAAAAGATTCGAAATAATATTTCAAACAGATTTCAATTCTTCCTTAAACTATAAGTTGCAAAGAAAACGATATCCTTGATATTTTTGTGAGATAAATCAAAAGACATGCAAAAATCTATCGTAAATTTGTAGTGATGAGGAGAAAATGTTTATCATTGAGTTTATTCCAGGAAAGTATATCCCTCGGGAAAATTCAGGACTAAAACAATCAAGCACTTTCCTTTTCAACTTAAATCCAATTCTTATTGGCTCGTCTCTTGTCGAGAATTTTCTTTCTATTCGAATACCTATTTACATATATATTATCAACATTTAAAACAAAGGCGAAACGACTGATATAATTTAGTGTGAAAGAGAAATTGAAATATCATAAATATTTCTTAATGAAATCGAGAGATTTATACAAAAATAAACTAATTGAATTAATTCCAAAAATAACAATGCACATTTAAATTTAGCAATTTATTCCACATGAAGTTTAAATTGAAATTTACTTTATATAATTCTAGTATCATATAAATAAACTAAACTATCATTGATTATAGAGCAATTAACGTTAAGTAATTTAAATTCATCAAATTTAAATCAATATGACATAGGGATAAAATTAAACCAAATAATTCAATATTTTGGAATGAATAAAATCTTTTGGATGATTCAATTATGCCAACATCGCATAATAAATGATCAATGATTGATTACTATTGTACAACGAGAAAAAGTATTAAATTTGAATTAATCCATTAAAAAAGCGAATAAAAAAGAAATGAGATTAATAGATTCTTCAATAACAAATTGTTTTCAAAACTTACTTAGATAAGTTTAATAAGCTAATTGAGTAGGTTGAAAAGTATTCATGATCAATGAGAAGCTACTTGATATGAAATGAAAATTGTTCGCAATAAATTTGAGAAGCTACTTGACGATGCAAATCGAAAGTTCATAAATAATGGGTTACTTGACTTAAATGGAAAGTTTTACAATGATAAATTTTAAGTAAGCCAGACGTTTTTAATGACAATTATTTGACATAAACGTTTTACTAATTAGCATTGAAATGATCCAAACAACATTTATGCATCCAATTTAAAAAAAAATGGTGAATGAATTGAATTAATTTAATACGTTTTTGTAAAGTATTACAAGAATATATACAAAACTTACACAATATATCATCATATTAAATTTATTTGACAATTGTCAAATATTGCTAAAATTGTCAAAAATTTTGCAGTTACTTATTTCTGAATCAGCAATTAAGCAATAAATCTTTGATATCTAACCTTTCACTCAACAGATTATTTCTCAAAATTACAGCGCCGAAATTTCTTCAAAAAAACGGATCGAGAAATGCAAAGAGATGTAATTCTTGATTGATATTTACCGCCAGAGTAAAATAAGTTAATTAACTCAATATCCATTGTTTTGTTACAAAAGTGGTAAGTAATGTCTTATTTATAACAAATAGTTACTAAACGAATATCACAATTGCTCTTCCAATGACTAAAATTAAAAGGAAACTTTAAATTTTTAAAATTTACATACCATTCGTTCTTATATACCATATATACACCATTACTTTACATTTGATACTGTATTATCAAATTGCGGTCGATCATAACCGTGCTTGATTTGTTTATTCTAATTTATTACTTTTATTGTATGCAAATAAACGTAGATGGGAATCGGTAATTAACAATTATATATTTATGGCAATATTTTAACATTATTTATTTGACGAAGAACTCTGTTTGATGCATGGCTACTGTATATGTCTACTATACATATACATCTACCGCACATGAAAAGGATGAATAAATATAGAATAAAATGATTTACTATCAAATATCATCTTATAAAGTTATTCTTATTATAATTATCACTGATCGATAAATTCAATGAATTTCCTTCATCGTAATAATGAACGCTAAAAATGATTAATTGATAAGAATGACAATTCTACTCTTGTGATATTCCTTATGTAAATACATGGAATTAATTAGATACAATCGTTTCGTTGCTTAAAACCTACCGGGAAAACTGAAACAAGCAATATTCGTTGTCGATTACTTTTTCAAATAAAAATAAAAATGAATTGATAAGCAAGGTCAAAGTGAGATCAAGTTATGTCATGTTGACTATCAATAAAAAATGCATCGTGGATGATATAGATTCAGTTATTATAATATTTTGTGTTATCATAATACTTTGTATGTATAAATGTATTAACAAGTTCCTTTGACTAAATAAATTTTTTTCTTTTTCTCCATCACATTTTCATACGAATGCTACGTACATAAATAAATGAATTTTAAGCTGAAATTTATTTTTTTATTTCAAAATTTAACTTACCTTTATTACTGATTATTTTATATTTCGATATTTTCTAATTATTGCCTCAACTGATTTATTATTTCCCATATTTTCTCCCTCATTTCCATTGCTGATCATTCGTTGATGCTTTAGAATTTCTCCTCATTAGAATCTAATTTATGATCTTTCTTTCGGGAAGATTGCCAAATCTTTCTTTTCATGCTTCGCTTTGGATTTTCAAAAGTATTTGCTGCTTTCAGTATAACTTCAGAGACGTTATTTTCTCTTTTTTACTTTTAAATTTGTTTTTTGAACTTCTGGAATTTCCAAACGAACTGCTCGTGTAAATGCCATTTGAATTTGAGCTTAAATCTCTTCCCAAACCCTTCGATTTCGTTGTTTTTCCCAACGCAATTTCTTAGCATGATTCATTTTCCGCTTTTTCCTGAATTTCTCCATCGTTTTCTGATTCACTGAAGAATTTTCAGGACTAGCTTCAGATATGCTAGATTTATTTGAAAGTGATGATGAATCTAATTTCCTTTTACGAAATTGTAACATATTTCTACCATTCGCTCGCATTGGTTGATTTGATGAAATCTTATCTGATATTATAGCTTCTGTTGAAGCATTGATAAGATTCAAATGCTTCTTGCTTTTTTTGATTCCTCTTCGAATGTGGTCGAGAAATAGAACTTCTCTTATCAGACGTTTCTTTGACATCTGGACGTGTGATATTATTCAAAACTCTATCAGGATTTCGTGAAGATTTATTTAGTGCTCCTTCGCATGATTTACTGCTATCAGTACAAGTAGTACTTCCAGTAGATTTCTGAGTTTCTGTAGTTTTCGAGTATTCATAGATTTCTTATCATTGAACTTATTTTTCTTTAATTTCTTATCTTTTGATAACGTTGAATGCATTTTGATTGATTTTTGATTTGATCTTTCAGTTGGTGCATTGTTATTGTTTGAAGTTTTTGATGAAACTTTCGACGACTGCTTATTCATCGATTTCGCTGATTTTTTCAACTCTTCCTTTATATTTTCTTTATTCTTGAAAAATTTTTCCGCCTGATTTCGACTTTTCTCTTCTATTTTTACTTGATATTTTGATGGCTTCGTGAAATTTTGTTGTTCTTCAGTTTTTCTGTTTTTTTGTAAATTAGCTATTTTTTTCAATGGCCTTTTCCTTCTTTCATCATTTATCAACTTCTTGTGTTTCAGTTTCCTTCGTACGCAACTTTTCTCAGTTGTTTCGGATTCTGAATATTCTTTTCCTGATTTCACTAGTTTTCTTTTTAATTGCTTTTGCTTCTGATTTTTAGGAGTGATATTAGTGCTATCGGCTGTAACAGAATCGCTACTTATCTGACTTTGTGACTGCGACTGACTTCGCTTACCGGATTTTTGATGTCGCATTCTTCGACGAGATGACAATTCTCGTTGACTTTTCGAACCACTTGCTGGTCTATTTCCACTGGCACTTAAATTGTTTGGCGACCTGAAAATTTACTATATTTTTAGATTCTTCTACAAATTAATAGTAACCGCATATTCATCATAAAAATCACACTGTATGCATTCAATGGCATAACAAATCACATAATCAAAAGTTTAGTCTTTTCCACTTAGACTTATATTCTAAAGTCATATATAAATTTCTTATTTTAAATACCTGTCACTTATCGCCGTTATAGATCTCTCAGATTTTGTTTGTAGAATTTTTTCAGGTGTTAATTTAAAATCCTATAATTTAATATTTTATTTGATGCCAATAATATCAAATTCATTTCAAATCTTTACGATTATATTACAAATTTATTTGCATAAATTATTATGAGGATATGATAAGATAATGCACAAAAGGATATTATTTCACAAGATAAATATAATGTATTAACTTCCAAAAGACTTACTTGAACAATTAAAGTTTAATCTATTTTTAAAAACAAAAGGATGAAAAATAAGTAAATATTTGGACCATTTGCTGTAAGCGTTTCCTTAAATCTTCTTCAACAATATTTCTTGCTGTCCGATAGCTTTTTCGTCTATTTTTAATTCCTTGCGACTTGTGACTGACTTGATCAATGTGGGTTGTTGAAATTTCATCCAAACGAGCTGTTGAAGTATCATCCGGTCGAGCTGTTAATAAACTTTCCTCCAACCTATTACAGTTTGCTAATTTTACTTATGCATGGAATATTTCCTCTAATACTTTGTAATGTCATAACATTTAAATTGCATTCATCAAAGCTACTCCGCTTAATTTATCTTTCTTAAACTGATAATTTTCAAATTACTTATAAAATAAAACAAACAAAATCTTCAATTATAACCGTTTAGGAGACGCCAGCAATTTATTAGCCGCAATTTTTTGCTTACTATTTAACTTCTGTCTTCTCAATGAAATCATTTTTCTCGCAACACTAAATTCAAGACATAATTGATATTGATGATCTTTGAAATTAAATTTTATGCCGAATTTACGTTTAATTCTGCTTAATTGCTGAAGTTTGTCATAATCTTTAAGAAAATCAAATTTATGTTGACGTAATTTTATACCGATGTTATATCATTTTATATCACAATCATTGAAAAAATTATGCATACGTCGACGTAATTCCAGTTGTTGCTGAAGCAATTGTTTTTTTCGTTCTTTAGGTGATTTAAATAGCCATGAGCTTCGATCTTCCTTTATTGACTATAATTTATTTATGCATAACTAACGTGAAATGAATTTTTAAAATTACATGATTTTCTTATCACTATATTTCTCATCAAATTCTTATCATTCAATTTCATTAAATTAGCAAAAATTGTTAAAAAAATAAAGCTATAAGAAACTTGTTATAATCTAAAATTTACCTCTGTACCTGTTTTTGATTCTTCTTCTGATGGTGGTTTATTTCTAAATTAGGTTATCGATTTTTTCATGTTAATAATGTGAAATCAATAATTTTGCTTAAGATAATTGATGACATTAACTTGGTAATTTTCTTAATGTTGATAATTTACTTTACGATATATAATTTCTTTTATAAAGATAATGCTAAAAAGTTTATTAGATTATTAAGAAAGCATTTTAGATTGAAAATAGTAAATATTCTGGTAAATTATCATGATGCTAATTACTGATTAGCATATATAAATTATCATAGCGTTGCAATATGATAATCCTTTTAATCAGGATAGGATCATAAATTATAATATATGATTTTAATTTTAAGTATGCCTATTGGTATCAGTGGCATAGAAAAAAATATATCATAAAGGATGAAATAGGCGAAAATGCGAAGAATATTATTTCTCAGCAAAGAATTTTCAATCTAATTAGTGTTCAACTAATTAAATTGTGATTATCATGAATCAATTATAAATTATCATAATTCATCAGAATTATTTTTACTCTGATATTTATAAATCTATTAAAATTATGACAAAATAACTTCAGAACAGTGGCAAATGTTTTGCTGGATTTCTTTAAATTATCCGTATCACCTGAAAATTTAAAATTTTTTAAATGCTTAATGATATAATGAGTCAGTGATATCGGTAATAAGTAATCAATTAGCTGAAACAAAATCATTATTTAAAGTAGTTCTTTCAACTTGAAATTTTTACCCGACGATACTTCTTGAGTTGTTTCAGAGCGTAAACTTTCTAAAAATATTTTTTCATTTAAGGAATGTAAATTAATAAAAATTCAGTAAAATGATTTTTAAAATTTACAAATTTTATTGATTTATTATTTTATTTTTAAATATAATTTCACTTAATAATTTAATTAAATATATTTTTTATTAAATCTTTTGGCTAATTTTCTCGTCGCATTCATATTTCTTTTATTAGATAATGAAAAAAGTTTTATGCGATAAATATTAAAATATTGAAATGATATTTTTACTTAAAATTTTAATTTTATTGTATATGAAACGATTAACTGAATTACTTTAATTTATGTTGGATAATTTTTTCTTTTTCTTTTTATTTTATCCTACCTAATTCTTTTTTTCTTTTAGTGCGAGGACTCATAGAAAGTTCACGTAATTTAGCCTGAAATTTCGTCGGCTTCTTCACTTTCCTTCTCATTTCCTGCAGCTTATTAAAATGATATATCTTATTGATAAGGTGACATTATCATTGATGTTACAATAATTGACTCTATCGCTTTTATAACATTTAATTGAATTACTATAGTTTCATTAACTTCAATATTAGATAGTTGATAAGTAATATTATCATGTAAATCTATCTTTTTCAATAGAAGAATTCATTCGATATTTATTATTTTAACACAATTGATATCATTTACCATACGGATCAATCAATTCCAGTTTCTTTTCTCTAATAAAAAAAATTTATATTTGATAGATACGTTAACCTGTAAATGCCGATCACTACGATTTTTGTAGTCATCCATTCCACGCTTGCTACTACTCTTATCACTAAGATGATCAATTCTACCATCTCGATATTTTGCTGTATCATATCGTTGCTGATCTTGCCTATCACTTTTTCGCTTTTTAATCGTTTACGTAATAGATCTCGAATTCTTTCCACGTTTATACGTTCCACACCCTTCACTTCTTGCTTATTATGTTTTTTATGCTGCAAAAACTTTTTCACGTCTTCGTGATATTGCTGTTGATATTAATTAATTTCAATTATTTCAATCAATCAACTTTGTTATCACAAGAAAATATGTGTTTAAGTTTGAAATAGCCTTTAATTAATCTATATTTGCATAATTAAATAATTAATCTGACTTATGGTACATTCTTACTCGTTTTCGACTTGACTCTTCTCTTTTACTTCGTTCTTGTGCATATAATTCATCAAATCTTAAAAGGGAAAAAGGAAATATTGTTTTATTTTTAAATAAATCGGTTTTATGAGTATTGAAAAATATTTTTAATCACTTAAAATATGCAAAAAAATATGTAAAGAAATATGTAAAACACACATAAAATGTGATTTAATCTCGCAAATTATAATTTTCAAAAAAATTATATTTGAATTTTTGGGAAGCAAATCTTATCATTTTTAAACTTTATTATCAAACAAAATTTGAAATAATTTCAGTACTATCTATGCAACTTGAAATCGTATTAACTAATTCGATATCAAATTTCGAATTACTGTTTTAACAATCTTTTATCATTTCATTTTGAAATTTTATCATTTCATCACTTTTTCATTTTTCATCATCCATTACTTTTTATTTTACTAAAGCAAGAAATTGAACGTACTTTAATTAATCAGATATTTTTATCAAGAAATAAATATCAGAAAAATTTAATTTTTTACTTACTCTTCACCTCTTCCAACATCCATTCCTAAAAATTCCTCAAATATAATTTTATAATCTATGCATATTTACAAATATTTAATATTGTCGGGTAAAAATTTTTATTCAAATTTAAATATTTTCCTTTGAGATAGTTCATTTCATACATTTATTTTAAAATAATCAATTTGGTCATTTAATTGAAAAAATTTTTTAAAATAATTTGTACATTTCTTTACTTTTATGTTTTCATTTCTTCCCGAATTTACCGCTTCTTTGTAAAAATTTGAGGGAAGAACAAATTTGAAAAAGAATTGAAAATCAAATTTTGCCAAAATGCAAAAAACTTATTTAGTCAAGAAATTTTTATTCGAGAAATATATTCTTTGAAGACAATAAACATTTTAAAATGAAAGATTTAATAAATTTAAGTTTAAATAATGCATTGTTCATAATACTTTTATCATTTAACAATTATGATATCAATATCGGTATGAAAAACTGAAAAAAACTGATAGAAGCAAATTTCTCCAGAAGTAAAAAAAAATTTGTTTTATTCGAGAAATATATTCTTTCAATATGTCGATCATTTTAAAATAATGCTTAAAAAAGAAGACAATCATAGCTTAGAACATTTTTGTCGTTTAATAATTATCATATCAGTATTAGTACGATGAGAAAGTAGAAAATATGATAATTAAGCAAAAATGATAGATTAATCAATAAGTTTCCTATATTTATATATTAGTAATCAAAATTGTTTGATTGATTTTATTATCATTGATTAATGCCATCTATTATTTAACATTTAATTAGGTTATTATAATTTTGTTTAGCTCCTTTTAATTGATTGATTAATTAATTAACTGACTAATTAATTAACAGGTTAATTAAGATTATAATGCTACTAAGTTTTTTTTCTATTCTATGACATAAAATAAAATAAATCGTAAAATTCAAGCCTTCATTATCACGTAGCCGTCGTAATTGCGCTAATTTAGCCATTTGTCTTCGATGTTTTATCGAATTTATATATTCTCGACGACGAGTACCAGTTTTACAAATCGATATAATGATTGTTGATATGAACCAACATAATGATAACGAAACAAATTCTTACGTAACAAAAATTGTTATACAAAAAAATGTAATAAATAAAAAATTTTAAATTTCAAATCTGCAATTTTAGGAAAAGAAAAATTAATTTGATTTTTCAATTATATAATAAAATTTAATTTTATATAAGAATGAAGTTAATTGCAATGGTTAATGTATCGAAAGAAAAATGAAATGATTAAATTATCAAAATTATCTTTTTACCGCATTATCTTCAATACTATTAGATTTTTCACTATTTGAAAATATTAGTAGGATAGATAAATGATATTATGTGATAATAAATATCTTATCAGATTATAAAACAAATTTTATCAATAAGTCATAAAATATTTTTGAATTATTAAACTTGGAAGGATTCTACAGGTTTTAAAACCCCATAAGACATTTATTATAACAAATACTCAATAATAAATTTCATCTATAATTGACGTCATAATAAATTAATTCATTAATTACTATACTTAAAAATTGCCCAACTATTATTATATTGAAATAAGAATAATAAATTCTTAAAATAGTGATAAATTTATTTAAAACATCTTATCACTTTTTAGCCGTAAAGTTTAATCCAAAGAATTAATATAATTTAGCGATCTTCTGAAAAGGGAAGCTAATTTAATAGAATTAATTCAGAGGAGAAGATCAAAATGAATTTCCTCAAGGAAAGGTCAAAAATGTGAATAATTTATATATGCTATAAATTAACACATAAATCTTGCATTATCATTGGATGCCATTAATAATAATTTGAGGTTAATTAAGGAAAATTATCCTCTAATTTCACTGATTGCAATTTTAAAATGGAAAGAAATCAAAGATTATTAACCCATAATTGTATTGCTTTCCATCTTACGATATCAAATATATCGTATAGTTTTATAGAGCAAACATACAAATAATCATTTATCAATTGAAATTAATTTCTTTTAAATGCTCTCATAATATGCAAATTTTCCCATTCATAATTATTACATCAATTTGTAGCTTTAATTTCTAATCAAATAAAGAATATCAATAAAATATTTATAGGATTTTTAGATTAATCATCTCGTAAATTTCAGAGATGATTAACTTTTTCTTTCTTAATCTTTTTCTCATTTTTGTATTTAAATTTTTTATTGATTATTTAAGCTTTTAAAATATTCGTTTTGTGTAATTAATATTATTATACTGTAGAAGTAGTATTTGACCATTAACAAATATATATTTGTTAATTAAAAAAAGATGAAAGGATCTACATGAAACGAGACTTTAGTAATTATTTTTAAAATATAATTTAACAAATATTTCATTATTGCATAATAAAATATTATTATACCGCAAAGAGATTGGAACATATATATATATACATATATTTAACTAAAAAATAATATCAAAAATATTGCCTTACTCACTTTATTTTACAATTCTCATTTAAATAATTTAAAATAAATTTTAATTGCACAAAGAAAATGAACAACTTTACTTCTACAATTGTTAACTAACTTCTATTTTTTATTTCGCTCTTTTTTCATTCATTTAATTACATCATAAATGCAATATCATTTAATTATGTACTAACAAAAATATAGCATTATTATTAATAATATTTGTTAGAACAATAATCAATAATTAATAAAATTTAATAGAACAATAATTATTTCATCCTTAAACAAATTATAAATAAATTTTAAAAAGGAAAAGAAAAAAGTAACGAAATTTTGATACCAAATACCAAAATGTATAGAAAATATATTATTCTTTAATTTTAGAAAAGTTAATAATTTTTTCGTAATTAAAATAAAATATTAGAAAATAGAATTATTTATTTATTTTAATCAATTCGATATCAGCGAAATTAATCATTTTAATTAATTCGTCACTTAGCAATTGTTTTTTCTTTTTCTTTAATCAATTATTTTCAGAATAAATAAATATTTCTATTTAAAAATTTGAAGAAAAAGTAACGACCCATTCCGATAATTTTTTTATTCAAAAATAAAAAATTATTTTTAAATTCCTTTTTCTTTTTAGCAATTCTCACGTAATTGTAATTCAATAAAAATTGCAATGTCATGTAAAATTTTTATTTTTTCCTTGCTAAAAGGCATATTTAAGAAGCCATGATATAGTTTACAGTAATGTTTCCAATAAACTGAAACATTGTATGATTTCAATCGCTCCACATATAATGCACCTTCATCACGTAAAATATCGTATCCTACCGTAATTATCATCGCTTTACTAAGACCTCTCAAATTTATGCCCATAATTGGTGCAAGGTCAGGATTGTAAGCATACTTTGATAATTCATCACATAACTGAAAATGATCAATGATATAATCAATGCAATGAAAATATTCATTCTAATTCTCTAAATAATATATATAATTAAAATGTTTCTAATTGGAAATGGTAATTTTTTGAGGATAATAAACTTTTCATATTAATTAAAATATGCGCAATAAAAATATTTTCCAATCTGAAACGTTCAATAATTGATCGGAAATGATAAGTTGCAAAAATTCATACAACATAATAGTTTTGAAAAATTTATTGAAAATCTAAACTTTATATAGTTCTATATATTTTTATCGGTAAACTTCAGAATATTTAAACTCATTTCAACTTTAACTAAAAGCTTAATTTTGAATAATACATAAAAAAACAAATCAAAGTAAAGCTATATAAAATTTTAATTTTCAAATAAAATTTTCAATATTACTGTATTTACATTAATTTTTGCAACTTCTTATTTCAAAAATTTTCTATTCCAGTATTGTTTTAATTAAAAATATACTTAATGAAATAAAATATATTATTAACGAATTAATCAATTGAAATAATTAATTTAGAAAAAAGTTTGAATATGGATGAATATAGATATTGTATCAATATTTCCTAGTTCCTTTATACATATTTTGTATTTCATTAGAGATTCAAGAGAATTGGATAATTTATTTTCAAAAATAGTTTATTAAAGGAGCTATATTTGAAATATAAAAATCTTAAAAGCTTATCACTTACGTAATCATCCTCTGATTCCACTTCAAATTTCTTATCTGTTTTATCAATGAAATCAACTGGCAAGAGATTATGCTCAGTTATGGATCGTAATTTATCAGCTTCCTTTCCTTCTCTACAATTAAGAAATACATGATTAAGTTATATACATATATTTTTTTAATATATAAATTATTTGATTTTCTAAATTTTAAATTTTCATTACAAAATTTTAAAATTTTTAATTAAACTTAATATTCATGCACAAATATATATATTTTAACATATTTATGAAAATTTAATTATATATACATATATAAATACTATAAATTATAAATATTTTCCTATTCGATGTAAAATAAATTATTTAGTTTACAAATTTTATTAAATTTGCATTTATTGGATAAATTCATACATACCTAGAACTCGATTCCAGGAATTTAAATTTTAATAAAAATCAATAATAAAATTTTAATAGTGAAAATAAGAAATTTTAATAAACTTGAATAATAAAAAACTTGTATTTAATTACTTAAACATATGCATATGTACCTTCGAATATGTTGATTTTTAAGCAATTTTCGCGTATTTTTGCGTGTTACTGGAATTCCTAAATAATGTAAGTACCATTGTGCCATCATTCGTGGATTAAGCATTGAGTAACCGCGAAAGAATTTATAATATTGTTGATAAGATGGTGATTGAAAATCAAATGGATGTATCACTGGATAAATCAAAATTTGCGACTAAAATAACTAATTTGATACCAATAATTTATATTAATAAAATTATTAATGAAATAGCGAATACATTTTTAATTCCAAGATTTCCCAATAGAAATAATAATTTCATTAAATTAAATTAACCATTATAAGCTTTACGAACAAACCGTTCCAATTTAAAATAAAATTTTATATATACATATGTAAGTTTAATTTTGATAAGTAAATAACTTAATTTCTATTTTTTCTAATATTTTAATAATAGACGAAAAATTTCAAGAGCAGGTTTTTCAGAATCTGAAAAAATTTTAAAATGAATGAAATAGGTTTACTTGAATTAAAAATAACTTTCGGTAGGTTTAAATTTGTCTTTCGGACATTTGGAAAGTTTCTTCTACTATGTGTAATTTATTTTGAGCGACTAAACTTCACTTTTGGCTTCTGAAAATTTGCTCTTAATTGCCGTTGCGCCAAAACCGCAACAATATTACCACCAGCGCTATCACCCATTAAAAAGATTTTAGTTGGATCGATATTGTATTTTACATAATCTATTGTAACTAGCTCTCGATATACAGCTTCACAATCATTAATCGGAATCGGATAGTGATATTCCGGTGATCGACGATAATTAATCGAAATAATGAGCATTCCAAGACGTTTTATAAAACGAAGCATTAGATAATCGTAATCAACTGAAAATTATTACTATTTTACGTATTGATTTAAATTTTAATACTTCCAAAAATTTGCATTTTTTTCTGTTATCAAATTAATTGGAAAATACGAAAAATTGAACGAACTTTATCGGATTTACTAAACTAAATTATTGTCATTAGCAATTACTAAAATCTTTATCATCATTCGATAAATTATTAATTAAGTTATTTATTACCAGGTTTTAATGTCGACCAACCACCACCATGTATAAACAATATTACTGCATTACTGCGTCGTTTCTTCGGATAATAAACACGAACTTTCGTATTAGCAATAATTTCATTTCGAATCGTTGATCGAGTAGGTAAAAAAAGTAAAATAAACGCGGAATAGCTAAGAGAATTCGTGTTAATATATTTCGATATCGAGGGCCAAATAAATCATGTACTAATTCACCCTATAATTAAATTTAAATAATTGAAATCATATATATTAAAAATAATCTTTATCTAATTCTTTATTATTAATGATAAACAAATATAATCATTCAATCAATCAATCAATTTCTATGCAATAAACATTTCAATCAGTCAATAATACATTTTATTATTGACTGATTGAAATAGATTGAAATATTGAATATTATCTATACCTTCGCATCTCTTCAAACATATTGTTTCAAAAAGTTTCATTTTTCTAAAAAAATGAAATTAAAAAAGTATACTTACGAAATATTCATTGCTTATGCGTAGCAATGTTTGAATACAAATCAATTTCCATCGATCGCTGATATCTTTTGGATATGGGTAATAAAAAGCAGAAAAAATGATAAGCAATATAGTTAACAGAGTGATAATTGTTACTACTGCAGTGATAACACTGACCAAGTTCCATTCATTGCCATATCGTAAAATCTTTAATAAAAATAAAATGAAAAATTTTAATTTGCAAAATTTTAATTAATAGAATGTAATAAAACATTTTTATTGCATTAATCTATTGAAAAATAATTTTTTTCATTTTAATTTGGTAATAATAATTTGATTATTTCTGAAAAAATTTTAATTTATTGATCAAATAACATATGTAATTCAATACATCTTAATAGATGTAAATAGATTTAATTCAAGAAAATTTTAATTTATTGATCATATTTTCAAAATTTCAATTTATCAATCAGAAAATGCAAATAATTTAGCATTCATTAATAATACAAATAAAGCAATAATAATAATTTAATTATTCGTAGAAAAATTTTGATTAAATAATACAACAAAATATCAATAAATTAGTCAAATTTTACTTTCGTCAATCTTTGATTTCATTCGTATTTGACTAAAAATAAAACTCAATTTCTCATTTTGTAAAAAGAAAAGGAAAGAGGAGGAAAAATTTATAAAATTATTTACTGAAAAAGAAAAATCCAAATGAAAGTGAAAAAAGTTTGGTATACGGAAACCGATAAATCCATATATCCAACAATTGCTGGAAAAACGGAAAAAATTTAAGTTATACTAAAAACTCCATTTAGCAGAAAAATCCTTCAACGATTTTTATCAATTACCAATAGATGCATTCAAATTCCTATTTGATTATCGAATTTCAAAATATTTTAATTGATCACATTTAAAACAAATATCATCTTTTTCAAAAACAATGAAACAAAAAATCGATAAATCAAAATATCAATCAGTTGTAGGAAAGAAATGAAAAATTAAAATATTTATTTAGTAAAAATGATATCCTCTTCCCAAGATACTGCAGCAGAACAATTTTCTAATGCGATGATATCATATGATAAGATTAGTTGTAGAATTTTTTTTTAATTCATTTGAACCAGATGTAAAAATATGCCAGCCGAATTCCACATCATTTAATTTAACATTTCAAGACAACTTCGACAAATTAACTATGTCAGGATAGGATATTTATGTGAATTTTATATTTTAAAATTTGTCAACTATTGCAAAATACATAATCTTGAGAATCTAATAATTTTGGCTTAACTTTTGAAAATTTAACCCTTTCAGGATGGAATCTCTACATAAAATTATATCCTCAAAATCTCAGTTATTTCAGCATGATCTCTTCATGCAAATTTAATAGCAGTTCTGAGAATTTATAATAATGATTTTGTAATAGAAATGTAATAATGATTTCGTTACTAATAACGGTTGTAATTCAATTTAAGTAATTTATTTCCAAACTTGTAAATTCGATTAAATAATTCATTTTTGGATTTATTTCCAAGCTATCATTTATTATAAAAGGATTATAATTATTAATCTCTACTCTTATCATGATATATTTATTTTTCAATTATTTCAATATGCAATAAATTTTTTAATAATAATTATTATATATTTGAAATCTGATGACAACGATTATAATTTTAAAATTTATAAAAATTTCTCAACATTCTTTCCAGTTCCTCCTGATTGACCTATTTTAAATTTCAATTTAACATTTATATATATATCACCTCTCAAACAATAGCATAGTACTATTTCCTTTGTTTATCTCAAATTGATTTGTCATTTAATATTGCAATGATAAATATGATTTATCATTGTCCTAAATTTTATTTCTTCCGATTATCTTAATTTAATAATCAATTATCAAAATAAACAAATAAATAAATGCGATTGAAATATAAACAGAATTTCATAAGTGATAGAAATTATTCGTTTAAGTAAAAAAGATTGAAATAATATTTACTAAGTATCAGATATTTTCTCATATCATTCATCTTTCTCTTTCATTGCTTCCTACCTTGTAAAAAATATTGTATTAAAATTAAAATATTAATTATTCATTTTATATTTTTAATTTAAAATTCTAACTGATATAAAATACCTGAATATTATGTATTTGGAAATTAAAATTCGGATGTAAAATACCTGAATATCATTCATTTGTGATGATGTTAAGAATGGAATCGGAAATAATTTACAAAGATAAACAAAATCGATGGAAGATAGCATTATGGTCGTCCGAATAAATTACTGATTAAATTATTGTAATTTAAAATTAATGTAGAATTGAAGACGATGAATTGATTACCAAATATATCATTCGCAAATCATTTAATTATTTGGAATTATTTATTGAATTTATTTGCTAAAAATTGAATTTTAAAAATAATTTAATTATCGTCAAGAAAAAAGTTATAATTTTTAGCGCAATTAAATGATTCAATCAAAATTCAATCGCAATATTTAATTTAAGTCAATAAATCTACTTGTGTCCTAAAATTCGAATATCACATAATGAAATTTATCAAATAATCAAAATTAGTATGCGAAAACTTTTTTTAATCACATCACATAAAGAAAGAATGAAGAAGTAGAAGTAGGAAGAGAGAGGAGGAGGAAATGATAATTATCAATTAGTTATGATGATGATAATAAAATGATAAATATGTCCTTTTATAAATTGTTGACAAATAAATCATTCGGTGGATTGCACCAAGCAGTATCGATAGAATAAAAATTCATCATAAAAGAACATAAAATGATGATTAAAATGTTAAAAAAAAAAAAAAAAAAAGTATTTAACAAAAGTAGTGCCATCTTACAATGTTTGCTTATTTAAAAGAAATGAATAGAACTCTGAACTAAACACAAATACCGTCATTACAAGGCCATTTAGAAAAAATGAAAGATTTATTTTCGTAAAAAAATAGAAGAGATAATTTAACAAAAATGACAATTAAAAAGAAAAATAAATCAAATTGAAATCCGCTCATTCTTTCCTTCCATATTTCGTTTGGAAAAAAAAATTTTCTTTTCTCTTCGCAACAATATTTTAACTTTACTTTTTTCTATAATTAATATAATTTACTAAAAATTTTAAAATTACAAATTTTTTGCTAAAATTTTAAAATAAATTTTCAAATGATATTTGCAAATTTATAATTTATACTATTTTGTCCCATAATTAATATTATTTGAATTGTCATTTTATCTTACAATTAACACGATCTAACAAAAACTTTGAATTTTTTGTAAAATTTTTAAAATAATTTTTTTTGTAATATATGCAAATTCATCATATCCTTTCTTTCATAATAATTGATAATGCTTTAGCTAATACATTTATTCTTTTATTAATATAATTTAATAAAAATTTTAATTAGTAAATTTTTAGTTTCAAAATAATAAATTTTCTTAAAAAATTAATATTTTTGCAAATTCATTAATTTTCATATTCATATGACGCTTTTTATATTAATTTTCTTTTAAAAATTAATTTTTTCTTCGTTTCTTTTTTACATAAAAATATTTATTTATTTTTTGCTAAAATATTAATATGTTATTTAGTAAACAAACAATGGTATTTTTGCTATTATCTTACTCTATAATTAACTAAATTATCGTGTCCAAATTTCAAAATAAAACTTTTTAATTAAAAATTGATATTTACAAATTCATAACTTTTATATAAAATGTTTTTAAATTAAGCTTCATTTTTTTACCATCAAATATTTACTTTTTGTTAAATATTAATATATGAATATGTGAATCGTTTTTTTTCTTCAGTTTTTCCTTTTTTTAAAAAGTTTTGATAATTGAAAAATTCTATTTCTTCCAAGTAATAGTTTTTTTTTAGATTTTCGTTTTACTTTGTTAAGAGAAATAATGAATCATATAAAATTTTTTCATATATAAGACGATTTCTTTATCGATGAAAGAAAAAGAGAAATTTGTTTTACATGATTAATTTTCAGATAACATTTTCATTAAAAAGAGAGGGAGAGAGAGAGAGAAGGAGAGAAAGAGAGGGAACGAATGAAAGGAAACTGAAAAGAGAAAAAGAAAGGATAAATAAATAAAATAAAAATTGTAACAAAATTGAAATGTTTGCTAACATTTTCATGATTCATTGAATATTTTAAATTGGCAGATTCTTGAAGTTCATTTCACTAAGATATGCGTTAAAACTTTGAATGTAAATAAGTGGATTATCAATAAAATATTAAATAATCAAAAAGAAGAGAATTAGTGGAAGTTTGAAAATGGCAAAACAAAACAAATTGAATAATTTATGATTTTCTTTAAAAAGAATAATTGATTTAGTCAAAAAAATTTCATTTATATTAACTTAATTAAAAATATTTCTCTTTTGTCGATTTAATTTAAATTTTCTGATAGAATTTCTGAATAAAATTAACATAATTAGCCTTAAGTTAATAATTTAAACGTATGTCAGATATCAAATTATGCTGTACGTTACGCGTTTTTCCAAAAAAAAAAAATTCTACTTTACGAAAATCATCAACAATAACTGTTTGTGGAATTATTGTAATAAAAGCATACATACCGCCGTAAAGGACGATGATGATGTATTTAAATCTGATAAATTCTTGGATATAATAGATGAAGCAGACGATAGAGAATTCATATAATTAGTTTCAATTTTTGTAAACAATATATATTCACTTTTAAGGTTTTCAGAAGCAATCGTTCAGAAATTTTCAGAATGGTAACAAAGATGTGAATATTTTCCAAACAATTTCATGGACGAAAATGTACTTTCATTTCTTCAATGCAGCATAAAAATTCAAGAAAAAAAATTACTTGAAATTTGTTACATATGTAAAATTTTGATAAAGATATTATTATTATTGATTACGATTTATATATAATGATAAGATGTTATTATTATTAATTGAAATTTACATACATGACGATAAAGATTTAATTAATTAAGATTTCCACACATAATGATAAGGATACTGCCATTAACTAAGATTTATATATGTGCAGCGATAAAAATATTATCAAAATTTGAACATAATGATGAGGATATTAATAGTTAAAATTTATATATATAATGATAGACTCGTTATTTATTATTATTTGATAATGATAAAGACATCATTAAACTATAATTTACACTTTTAGACTTTGCGTGAAGTAAAAATAAGTGATAAATTATCACCACCGTAATTTTTAAATTTTATCGATAACGTTTGTTTACATTATTTAATTGCTAATATGATATATTTTAAGGAATAAAAAATTGTGAATAAACAAAAATTTAAGGAAAATTATAAAGTGTAAAGATTATTGAAACAACGTATGCAATATTTTTATAAAAAAATCAATAAAAGATCTTTATTTTTATCTATCTTAATTGAATATTTTATTTGAAATATTTATCAAAACATTCTAAACAAAATAATCATATCAAAAACTTATTTTATTTTTAATTTTTATTCCATTAATCGAATAAAATATATTTTTCTTGATGATTTTTCAAAAACCAAATAAGCCTGTCATATGATATATGCGAAAAGTACATGAAACAGTAATTAATTAATTAGTGGCAAAATAAATCTTTTCTATGTTTATTTTCTAAAATTAAAAAAAAGAAAAACTAGTTCCACTATAGGTCTAAAATCCGAAAATCGGCATCCAAATTTTCTTCTTAGGTTATTCACAGTGAAACTGTAGAATAACCGGTTATTTTGGCATAAAATTTGATAACAGCATATTTTTAGCTTGTCCATAAAAAGGATGACTTATAAATTTTATTTATTATATTGTCTAAGACTAAATGATATTAAATTTCTCGAATATAAGCTCAAATACTATTGGAGAATGAATATAAATTATTATAACAATAAGTGCAACCAATTGATAATGTTGATAAAATTCATTACTTAAGATTAATTCTAAAATAAATTAAAGTATTTACTAATATTAAGTATGTTATTTAATTTTTCAAATATGAAGTAAGATATCACTCGAAAACAAATAATATCATAATATCATTGAGTACAATTAATTGATAATATGAATAAAATGATCACTTAAAAATAATCCTACGATGAATTAATTAAATACATTTCTCATTATTCTATCCATGAAAATCCTTTTTTCTTTATAATATCGAGAAAATATTTTTTGACTATTTTTTCTGATAAATTTTAATATTTGAAAAAATTAATTAATTGCAATTAATTTATTAATTAATCATAAAAGTACTTTTTCATAAAAATCTCAATTACATATATATATAAAGAATTAAAAAAATAAAAAATCTCAATTATATATACATATATAAAGAATTAAATTTATAGCTTTCAAATTTAACGATCACAATATTTATTACTACTATTACTAATAATAATAATATTTATTTTGCATGCACTAATGCATGCAAAAATGCTTGCTCATACATGCACGTTAATTAACATGCAGTAGCAAACTTATTAGCAAGTACTTTTTTGTTATATATTGCAAGAAATAAATGGAATAAAGTATTGTTTTTCATAATAATGCCTTATTGGATGGTTGCTTTTTACTGACCTTTCAAATGATTGATGTTGCATCACGGACGTTAATGATTTCCGGTCGATTGTTTGGAAGAACTGATGTAAGTGACGAAAAGTTAATAGAATATAATTTTCTAGAGATGATTCAAAAGTTAAATTCAGATGCACAAAAAAGTAAAAGTTACAAAGAATGCAAAGAGAAATGTATGAGAAGAACCGATTTGGTAAAGATTCTGTAACTTAAGAAAAGGCAATGAAGATTTTGTAATATTTAACGAAGAAAGAAAGATTCCATGAAATTTACGAAAATAGAGATTCTAAGACTTTTAAAATAGTTAAAGATTCTACATGACTTGGCAAAATAATTAGAGATTCTATAAGATTTATTCTGTACGATTTAACGAAGAAAGTGATGATTCTAAAAATGAAATTTTCTATGCATCTGAATTTTCCTCTTACATTATTACCTCTTGAAAGTTTCCTATTCACTTAATCAACCTTCTTTCTTTCTTCATTCATTTTTATGCTTCAATTTTAATTATTTTTTAATTTAAAAAGAGGAAAATGATTAATTTCTAGGAGCAAAATATGCAAATATTTTTGAAAGAATTTAAAATATGTCAATATAAAGGTAATAAAATGGAAGCAATTATTATCGAAAATCGATCGATAACAATCAGACAAAATTGCTCAATTCATTCAATGTCAAATTTAACAAAGCCATTCACAGAATTTAATATTATTCTTGCTGATATTATTATTTCGGTAAATATTTTGCGGTGTATTCGATAATTCAGAATGGTCATTTCAATACAATTTATCTAATTCGCAATGATTAGCTATGATAAGTGATGAGTAAATAGTCGAAAATTTAGTCATAAATATTCTTCCGAAAATTTTAGCGAAAAATCAGAAAAGTTTTTATTGAAGCGAAAGAAAAATTTTAAATTATTTGCTATTTAATAAATATATATTTAAAAGGATTCTCTGTTAACCACTTTCTCCCTTCTTTTTCTCTCTTTTTATCTCTCCCTTTCTCTCTAATTTTGCTGTTAAATTCAAAATTTCTTAATATAGAATAATCAATGTGAAGGAATGGTGTTGGATGCAACTTTGAATCATAACAAAGTTAAAATTTTGCTCCTCTGTTATGAAAATGGCCGAATCATCGAGCGGAATAATTCAGAAAAAGGTTTTAAATTCTAACAATAATTCAATAATTGAATTACTAGATTTTTAAATTCAATAATTATTCAAGTTATTAATTTTTAATTAATTCCTCAACAATTTATTCTATTTGTTTTATTTATTGTATTTACTATATTTAGAATTTATTTAGATAAAAATGATTTTATCCGATATCATTTTATATCAAACGAAATTGCACAACGGAAGAAAGTGAAACAGAAAAATGAAAGTTCGATTTTCAGTTTAAAATTTTCTCATTTTTTAAAACGAATTTTAATTTAGACATTTTAATCATTCTAACTACAATTTCCGCAATAATATAGGACCATACCAAATTACGGTGAAATATTTTCCTCTAAAAGTTTTAAGCAGCTCGGAACAAAATTTTTTAGGTGGATTTTTTAAAATTTAATAAGATAAAACTAATATTCCCGGTTAATGAAGGAATGATTCAGTAGACAGAATTACATATATAAAACCTGAAATATTCATGGGAAATATCTAACTTCTAGAATTGAAGCAACCATCAGATAAGAAGATTTTCTCGCCGGAATTTTTGCCTTCCGTTATTATTTCTTTTTATGATATAGCATTCTGGTTATAGATTAATTACGGATTATTTCGATTTATGTAGATAAGCTAATTTTGAATCCTAGATGATCGGGATTTACAACTGTCATTAATTTTAATTAATCTTGAAGCTACTTTGAAATTTTAGGATTTTGGGAAAAAGCAGTAATAGTATTGATTCTGATAATTACTTTCATTTGTATTTTAATCGCTTTGATGACAGCAGTTCAAACGCTTTGTAAAAAGAAGAAATCAGTGAGTTAAAAAGCTTTTCTTAAATTAGTTATTGGAAATTTGAAACTTTATCAAGAGCTTATCACTTACATCAATGAAGCAACAAACAAGTTCAAGAATTGCGTGAAATTCGAATTTGTATCAAATTTATGCTGAAAATATTTCAGATCTCTAATATTCATGATAAGCAAGTGCTTCTAACATCATCAATCAACAGAAAATCGAATTTGTTAATTACAAATACACCAAATCATCCCTATTACTATGATAAATCATATCATACAAAATCGTTGCAAACATATCATCCGATATCATATTTTGATTGAAATTCTGATTTATTATACTAATCAGTAAATAATAAATAACTATTTATAATATCATTCATTACAATAATACGCATAAGTTTATTCAAAATTTTGCAAAATTATTATTCGAAAGTATTCAAAAGTTTGTGAAATTTTAAGTAATAAAAAAGAAAAGCGTACCATTAAATTGACACTACAATTCTTCTTTATCCTACTGTATTAAAGAAGTATGAATTTATAATGCATAACTGCAGAGGAAAGGTAAAAGGTCATGCATATATATGTAGCATTCATTACTTTCACTGCAATTTTTACAAATGACTAGCTGGAATATTGTTTAATTTTATTTTATTATCAATAGAATTCATATTCTATCATACATTGTGAAAATTATAAACTGCGTATTAATCGATTAATCGATTTTTTCGGTTTTGCCAACTGAAAATGAAATTTTGCTAGCAAAAAATAATAGCTTTCTAAAACTGCTTTACAATATTCTACAAATAATGCAAATCTTCGGAAGAGCTATTCAGAACTTCGTTACAATAATCTTAGTTGAGCTGGATTACTATAATATACAGTAATCTAACACTTTTTAGTTTGCAAATTCAATCCTACTTTTTTCAATTGAAATTTTAATTTAGATCAAAGAATTTTTTTGAATCAATTAATATATGAATACATTCTTAGAGAAAAAATAGGAAAGGAAAATAATGTATAATTTTGTTGATCTTAATTAATAGAAAGTTATTAAAACATTTTTTCTTATAAATAATGCTTCGCAACGAGAGGAGTAATTTTGAGCATTATAGTAAAGTAAGTCTATGCGGCTGACCTTTTGACACCATTGGAACTTTAATGCCGATGTATAATTATTTGACTAATAACAAAGTAATTAATTATCTAATCAATTACTGACTGATAACATTAATGATAGATGGTGTGATTTTAGGGTAAATCGTTAAATTTGATAAAAGGTAAGTTTTTATTCCTTGGAATTTACGAAAATTAATAATGACGTGATGGAATTCATTGATTCATATTTAATAAAATTAGCATTATTTATAGGAAAAAATAAAATAAAAATTTGATAACTAAATTTATCCGTTTCATTACAAGTCATAGATCAAATAAATTGGACAAGTAATACTGTTATCCAGGTTTACTACCTTCTTGCTTTTAACCTAATTAATTGGCTTTTAATAAAATATTATTTCATTGTCATCTATGATAAGTTAAGCTATTTTCGAACTGATTTAACAATTTTTTTATTGCAAAAATCGATTTTTTCGGAATCATTTCTGTTTTAATTTAATTTAAATAATTTAACTAAAAGTTTTATTTAAATAAATTTAATAGTCTATTTGGATTTAAAACAATTTATTCAAATAATCCTACAATTATTAAGAAAAAATATGTATCATATTTTTTTGATGCTATCCATTAACATTTGGAAATTAAATTTTAATTAATCAATCTATATTGCTTATATTGGGTATCCTTAATTAGTCTGCTAATAATTTATATATATTAACTATTTAGGCGGTAAATCGGTCAACTGAATCAAGATAAAAAGAATATATAAACATTACTAAAAAGCATAATTGTGATCTTAAATACCTCATTTCTCTGATTTATTTATCGTATCTTATTTTTTCACTTCGCTATTTTACTAATTCTATCCAGTTAAATATTATCAAATGATAACAACTGATTCTCATATTATCTGCATTCCAGTATCATATCCATTATACAGATATAGAAAGATCAAAAAGTTAGATAAGGTAAATATCGTACAATATTGCTAACGAGCGATCTATGTCTAAAATTGCTTCAATTTACTTTAATAATGTACTTGTATAGTTTATTATCTTGACAATTATTCTGTTTTACATTTATCATGTTTCACGTCAATTCATTTATTCTGCCGTGTTTTATCATAGTACTTAATTTTATCATATCTATTTTTCCATTCCTTTATCATTTCTGAATAAATTTCTATCTGATTTTCTATATACTTAATTATAAAGTTTATTAATATATTTACTATTACTGTTTATTACATGACAAATTTATACTTTGATAAGAATTATTTTCTATTAGGCTATCATTATTTTCAAATATCCCTGCTAATAAATGAAAAAGAAACGATTAAATAATTGATATTAAAGAGATTTCTCGAGTTGATATAATTAATAGAATATGATTAAACTAATATTAGAAATTTATAACTTTATTATCAATAATTTATCTAAAGTACAAAAATATTTCAATGAAATTTAGAAAAAAAAATTAACAATCAGATGATTTAAATTATTCATAATGAAATTGCTTTGAACAAATTCATGAAAATATTTCAAAAAAATAATCGTAAAGTTATTTATTCAAATAAATTTTTAGATAAAAATTATATAATAAATATAATCGAATTATTTTGTCATTCAAATCTCATATTTAAATTTAATTCAAAAAAAATTAGAAATGTAAAAGAAGAAGTATTGAATAAATTATTTATAATTGATGGATACTTACTTATGGAAAAGAAATTTTCGGATGAATAATATAATTTTGAAAAAATGAATAACTTTTTGAAAAATGGAACAGAATAAAAAAGAAAAGAGAGGAAGATGGATGGATTGAGAATAAATAAATGTTTATTGTGTTTGAGGAGATGACCGATGATAGATTTGGATGTAAATAATTGAAGTGGATAATTGGAATTGAAAATGGACATCAATGGAAAAGAAGAGGAAAGGAAAGATGAAATGAGGATGAAAAATGCTCAGTACTTAATATTCATTGGTCAATTAAAAATTAAATTTGTTTACAGTCGATTCAGATGATTTAATATTTCGATATTTTTTTTAATTAATTGATTTTTACTTCGAGCGTAAATTTAATTTTATGATATAAAATATTAGCGATATTTTCGTATTTATCATTATCTTTAATAGAACGTGATGATGAAAGATAGCACTACTGATTGATTAAATAAAAAGTTGTGTTCCTGCTTACTTTATTAGCTATTATCCTTACGAATTGATTAGTACTTGCATCTCATGGTTTTCTTGCATAATTCTGACAATTACACTTTAATGAAATATTATGAAATTCGAAATTCAAATTTAAATAATATTTCCATTTAATTGTACATGTAAGAAGATAGCAATATCGATTGAACAGAAAGGAAAAAATTTTGCATCCTTTATTAATTGTTATATGACAATTCATGGATTATTTCATAATGCCCTGTTTATTTTTGCATAATTATTTTTCTTGAAATCAAAATTTGATATTCTAGTTTTGAATTTAAATGTAAAATTAAAAATTGAAAAAGAAATTAAAAGTGAAAGGAAAATTAGGAAAAAGTATTATTTCCAGCAATAATCTATCATTCATTGTATGATAATTGATTTTATTTTATAAAAATCAATTAATTTTACATTAGAAATATGAAAAGAATAATTTAATTTATTACTAAACTAAATAATTATTATTTAATATAATAAATTAATAATTAAATTATCATATCAATAATTTCTAATTTGTCATCTCCTCATTTTTCATAAAAATTATTATTGCATTGTTTGCTAAATTTAATTAAAGTTTCGATGATATATTAATTATTTAAGCGTTACTATGATATGATTTTGTGTTGGCATTTCAATTGACTGATAAATAATGTTGTTCAATCAAATTTAGTATTATTCGCTACATATTTTTAAGAAATATTAGTGGAATTTAATTTCGAAGATATTTAAATTATCATCGAAATGATAAGATATTTTTGTTTTTAGATATTTCTAATTGGCTTGTTCAGAGTTTACGTATGCAAAAGAATTTTTATTGGCTATTACTTACTAGCATCTTCTTTCAATATGTTATACATATAGTATCACTAAAAGAAATAAAGAAAGGTTACTAATTTATTAAATAATTATGATGAAAAGAATAATAATAATATTAATATTAATACAATGAAAATAACAATTATTATAAAATTTTAAGAAATTGTTGAAGACAAACTATTCTCGAGAAAATGTTTTATCAATATTATTTACAACAGCAATTAAAATAAACTGAGTGATATTATTAATACCGTAACTAGATGGAGAAATAAAAGACACTGATAATTAAAATAAATCATAGCTACATTTTAAATTGCAACAAGTTTTCCGATAATTTTCCAATTTATTAAAATTTAAAACAAAGAGAGTTATTAAATAACAAATGATCATTGCTATTTCAGTCTGATCATGATTGAATGTCAAATTTACACTGGTATCGAAAATATTCGAGAACCGAAATGCACATTTCGGGATTTTTTAAAAAATTCTCTCGAAAATTTTTAGGAATATCATTTTGTCATTAGAAAAATATTCGATAGAAAAGTTGCTTTTAGTTTTAAAGAAATGATGTTTTAAAATTGTTTCAGCTAATGAACGAATGAAATGATAAGATAAATGAGTCAGTGGAAATAGATGACAATGAAAATCAAATTTATGATAAATCAATACATTTAGATCTAATATTATTAGAAATGAAGAAAAGAAATGGAACCCTAACCGATCTCAACATGAATCAAAGCTATCCTTATCAACACAATCAAAATATTAAACCAGGTATGTTGTGTTTACAACTTTGTGGTAACAAAACCAAGTAGTAATTAGTTTTAATTACTTACTAGGTTAATGTAAAAAGGCCTCCTATTTATTGCTATCGTTTATGGATGCTTTTTAACAATTATTAATAAATTCTTAAATTATTTTTTCTAATTTTTTGATTAAAATTCAATTAACCTCCATCAATATGCAATAAATAAATGAGCATAAGATTTATAATATATTTTCCGTAAATAATTGCTAAAGTAAACTAAAATTTGGTCATTACAATTTTATTTTGTTTCTAGTAGATATCATTTATTGATAAAAAAATTGCAACTTTTACTTGGTGCAGTTTTCAAAATTCTAATTAAAAAATTGAAAACTCATTTTTTTTATCAAGTACTTTTAGGATAAAATATTAGATTTGATACCATGATGCTAAGAATTGCCTTACTTTTTTGTTTTAATATAATATTTACGAAAAATATTTTATAACATTTTTTCATTTATTCATCAAATTCTAATTCTTTTTTGAACAGACTTAACTGTCCCGTCAGTTCAGTTTTCAAAATTTTAATTTTTCACAAAATTAATTTTGATAAATTAATTTGTAAAATTTTTTCATTTTAATTCGAATGTTTAATTACTATTGAATAAAAATAAAAACAATTTAAAAATTTTTAATTTTAGCTACTATATTGATTGAATTAAATATTTTTTTAATAGAAATTGATAAATTCTTTTTAAATCATATTTATAAGCAAAATTGCCACCAGAAAACGTAACTTTGTGATTTAGGAAGATTTCAATATTCGTGTAGAATACATAATATTTCAGCTTTCTGATATTATTTCTAGAAATATTATTAGTAATGATACGTTTTTTCTTTTTTTAAATCTTTTGATATTTTAATAGTGAATTATTTCGATAATTTTCTTAATAATTTTTTAGAGTTATTTATCAAAGGAAATACCAGAGGTGTTATCGATTATATTGTGCAGGTTTAACTTATCGATTATATATTTGATGAATAATTGATTCATTCAAACTGATATTGCTTTATTGATCTAAAGAACAGATCGATTATCAATGGATTTTTTCTTAATTAAATATGTATTAATTGATGATCATTGTGATTAGTTTAGTTGAAAATTATAGCTCTCTGTTTACAGTATGACAAACAGTTCAGGAAACTGCAACAACAAGATGGATTAATCCATAATCAAAAAAGACTTCAAAAACGATTTTCGATGGAACAAACGAAATGGTTTCAGTGGCCTAGTTTGTTTTTGACGTGCTTTTTATCAGTTCGGTTTTTATCAGTTTATAACAATAACAATGCTTTAAAATGTTTTTATACTGGAAAAAGTTGCAATCCTGCATTCACTTGCACACCAATTGCTAATATCTTGTAATTCAAATCTAAAAATGGAATAGATAGATTTTTAATAAATATAAAATAAATTGAATATATTTATTATTTTGAGTAAATAATTTAAACGACTAAAGTATATTACTTATTTTCATTTACTGTAAAATTCAATGTAATATTGATGATATCCTAATTCACCCTTTTTCATTTATTCAAAATTCTTATAGACTATATCACTTTAATATTTTTTTATTGTTATTGTATCATTTTAATATTTTCAAAATGTAAAGTATTCCATGAAGAATGGAATTTGTTATCCGAATTATATTCTATTATAATTTTTTGAAATGACTAGATGATAATTAAATTAGTATTAATACTATAGTTGTAAATTTTATTTTCAAGCATTATGCTCGGAAATAAATAAGAAAATTTTGAAAATTCAATAGATTTCGAGACTTTTGAATTATGGAAATAATTGAGAAAATGAAAGGAAAAAGTACAAATTTTTTAGTATCCGAAATTGAAAAGAAAAGAAAAAGTGCAAAGTTCCAAGTTCCGTGTTATGAATAAAACTGAAATGAAGAGAAAAAGTGCAACTTAAAAGATAATAAAAACCTTTAAGATTAAATTCAAATTCTTGATGTATGTGATCTCGTTTTTCCTCGTTAAATTTAAATTATGTTTAAAATTCGAATGCATTCTTTGAATAGGCTTAATCATAAAAATTTTAATTGAAAGCGTTCTATTTTTAAAAGACATTAAATTTTTTGTTTCCTATTTAAATTTACTAATTCATTATTCCTTCGCACAAATTTTTAGTTTTTATTTCGTCATTTTTTATTAAAATTATGCAAAAATTTCGATTACTTATCGACAAAAATGTAATTACATATTCAAATATGTACTTCTTAAAATTAATAGCTCTTTTTTGCATAAAAGTTATGCATTAAATTAGATTTTAAATATCATTTGCAAATTTGTAATTTTTAATTTTAAAATTATTGTTAAATAATTAATCATTTTTAGCAGAGTAAAATAGCTCAATGAGGATTTAAAAATTTTTTAATTATTGTATGAATATGAGATGACAAAAATGTATAATATGAAAAGTAATATTAGTAATAACATATGATAAAATAATGTAATCAATCTCAAATCAATAAATCTTTTATTCCCTACTAAATGGACAAAGAAAAGTTTTTTTAATAATAATAATTATTATTATCATAATCACTGTATCATAGTAAAAAATTAGCAAGAATAAATCAGCAAACAATGTGATCATCATTATCATTTAAGAAATTAACAAAATAAAAAAATAGCATATTTATCATTTGATTAAAAATAATTTAGGTCCATGCAGTGATGATAATCATTGTCCACCAAATTTATATTGTGTTAATGGAAACTGTTGGCATTTATCAAATAAACCGATACGAGTACAACGAATACATGGTCAATACCAAGAATTAAAATCATTTAAAAAAAATTTATCATTATCCTTATCAGTCATTACCGTTATCAGTGTAAAAAAATTAACGAAGAATGATAATTTTTGTTATCATTATCACCAAAATTTATGAATTTTTTCTCCTGGCTTTAATAGTAAAAAATTTTCTTAAAATTAGTAATCTTAAATAAAAATATGATGGAAATATAGATATGAAATTTTCTTTCTTCCATTAATAAAATTTATCATATAATTATAAAACGATAAGTAGTATATATTCTTATTTTAGCATGCACTATATTATCAATTCCAAGTTAATTAATTTGTAAAATAATTAAATATATTAACAGACCAATTACCTTAAAAATGAAATATTCATATTCTTCTAATTTTTTAGTGAAAATTAAAAATTTTAGGTAATAATATAAGTATTAAGCTTTTTTAATATTTCAAATTTCAAAACTTCATTTTTAATATTTCTGATTAGCGCATTTTAATCTCGATATTTTTTTAAATAAATTTTTATAATGAATGAATATTTTAGATTCATTAATGAAAAAGGGCGAACAAAAGAAATCAGATATATCACATTTAATCATAAATCCATTATATCGTTCAGCTGGTGATACATTTACACCAAGGTATATTTGAAAATAGCAGTTGAATCAAAAATTATTCATACTGTAATTTATAGTGTGCCAACAATACCCTACTACACATCAGGAAGTACTACCGTTGCCATCTGATAATACCGTATTTTTTTAGTTTTTTTATTTGCTTACAATATGATAAATATATTTTTTTCAGTCATATGTTAATGAAAGATGAAATCATATTTCAGCGAGAATATGATCACAAATTTATCAGAATTTCAAAATTCAGATTTTTTCGGATATACGACTAATAGTGTTATCACTAGTGTAGTAGCATCAACAACAACCACAAAGACTTTGCATCAATTAAATACAGTATTATTAATTCTTAATGTTATCTATTTAAATATTTTCATATTTTCAAATTTAAGTTCAGGTTAAAAAGGAAATTAATTTATAAATTTTATAGACAAAATTGAAAACGACAATTAGTAATCGTTATATGAAACGAAAACAATCAACTACAACAAATAGTAATTTAATATGGCTAAGTAATTTTTGTTTCCAAAATTTTTTAAATTTTACTAAATTTGAAATTGGAAAGCTTAATATTTGAACGATGAAAAATTAATTCTCATTACAAGAATTAAAATTTTAGGGCATTTTTCATTTTTGCCACTGCTTATTCTATTATTAATCCCTTATCTCACATATCATTATAAATATTTTTTCTTCCATTTATCGTTTAAACTTCTTTCCCGAAGTATATTATTAATTATATAACTGTTATACCTATTCGTAATGATTAAAATTGATTTCTCAGAAAAAATTTTTGAAATAATTTTCGAAATGCTACACATATATTCTGATAAAAGATAAAAGTTATCTAAATCATTGAAAGATGTCTAACGCTATGTTTTAACCGTTAATGAATATAACTAGTACATTTCGATGGATTTTGTATTTTAGGTAGCTACTAGAAAGCTTAAAAATATCACATCCTATTATGCGAATATTGACATGTTTATTTACAGGTACACATAAATTGGATTTATTTGTGGGTAAAGATAATTTATCGAAATCATCATTTAATGATTTACGATTTTCAACCGAATTTCCAGATTGTGCAGAATATACTCGACAACAACGATTTGATAAACCAATTCGCATTGAACTGTATCTTGCTAAAGGTAAGCATACACATCATAAATGATCAAAATTATGTGATAACGGCAATTTATTATATCATATTATCATATCAGCCGAAAATTCCAAGCTGTAAGCTATGTTAGTTTTACATTATTTTATAATTCTTATTTTTATTTATTTTTTATTACAAATTATAATTTTATAACCGAAATTCTTTATCTCAGCTGTGCCACGAAATGAATGTTCGCAAGATTCACACTGCGGTCATCGAATGATTTGTTGCCGGAAACAATGGTATGATTTAAGCGGTGATTACGGTATTGGATATTTTTGTTTGCCGGATTGCAAATTGACTAAAAAAATAAGTTTAGGAATGCATGAGGCTAATGGATTGATACCAAACGATATAATTTATGATTGATATTTATATTGATGAGTATTGATTACATATCTTTGATAAAATTCATTAAAAAATTAACCAAAAATGATAATGTAATCAAATATAAAAATTTATTCTATCTGATGCATCATCAATAATTCAATCAATCCAGTAAAACAGATACTAATTCAGTGAACCAATTAAACTTAAATTTTTGATATCGGGAGAAATGTAAAATCTTTGGTGATTACATAGTAATTTATCTTACATCCTTAAACGTAGAATTATATTAACTAACAGTATACTTTGAAACTGATCATATCTGTTCCCGTTAAATGTGGTAATCGGCGTAATATAATTAATTAAAATAAATTATTCATAAATGCGAAGCAATCAGACTTTTGAATCAGAAAATCAATCGATCAAATAATTTTGGAATCTGTCGAAAAATTTTAGGCTGTCCATTGAATGAAATTTACAAATTTTTTACTTTCTTAAACTGACATGTTATCTTTACTTTTAAATTAAGATATAATTTGTCGATTTCACTCTTCAACATCTATTTTTCTTAATTCAAAATTCTTCTTTCAATATTTTTTAAATTCTATTTCATATTAAATTTTATAAATTTGTTTTTTCAAATGTTTACTGTGTTTTTCAACAAATAAAACAACAAACATTTTACTTCATCGCAGAGAGAAAATAATAATAATAATTCAAATTTACTAAAAATGAAAAAAAAATTCAGCAATAATAGCTCCATCGCCATGAAAAAGAGAGTAATACGAAATTAAAAAGAAATCAAAAAATCAAAATAAAAACATATACTGTAAACATTAAACTTTGTCGTTTCAGTAATTTATAACCGATGAATTTAAATTAATTTTTTTAAACAATTCAAAAAATAATAATAATTTGAAATGAGAGAAAGGGAAAGGAAGAAAAGAGAGGGTGAGAGAGAAAAAGAAAGAGCAAGAGGGAGAGACCGGTATTTTTTTGACAATACAAATAACAGTAATTTTTCGCACAATGATAACAAATTTTTTTCCAAAACTTCAAACTTTTGAATCAAATTTGATAAAACTTTCATATCGAAATAAAAGTAGAAAATCTAGAAAATGAATAATGTAAATGCAAAAAAAAGTAAAATACAACAGAATATTTTCGTATTATAAAATTCTTATAATAATTTCCTATTAATACAAGTAAAATTTGAAATTCATCATTGTTGAAAAGTTTTAACAATAACAACCTTTTCAAAAGGAAAATTTTGATAAATTTATTTTGCAATTGAAGAAACTCAACAGATATTTCCTAATGTGACAATTTTACCTATCCTATAAATTGCAAATTTCAGAAAAACAAAACGAGAGAGAAAAACTCGGGAAATTATGACCTGTTTTTAAGAGAACAGCACCGGAAAAGTTAAACACATAGCAAAAAGAAATTTTACCTATGTTTTATTGACAATTAACTTTTACTTGATAAGAAATGATAATGACTAATCAGAAATATATATCGAATAAGAATGAAAAAGTTAAAATTTCAAATTTCTAATTTTTCAATTCTCAAATTTTTGATTAATATTATCAAAATTAGCATTAATGAAAAGGGCATCATTGCGCTCAAATAGTTGATCAAAATTGAAAAAATAAATTGCATTATATTTTGATTTTGTGACCTTTCAACGAAAAAAAAATTATCGATGAAGAAATTAATAGACTGTATAATAGATTAAAGAAATGCATTTAACTCATGCGACATTTGCGCCTATACCGGGAAAAATAGAAAAAAATACAATAAGCATAATTTTTCTACGATAAAGAGAAGTAGTTATTAGAAAAAAGAACAAATAAAATATCAATTTGTCATAACTCATTAAAAAAAAAAAGGAGAAAGAAGTAAAATGCAGACTTCGCACAACGATGAACCTGTATTTAAAATCTTACAGTTCACAATTAATTTGAATTAGCGGAAAAAAATCACAAAATATTAAATAAGAAAATTATGAAACAAAACACACACACACACACACACATATATAATCAACAACGAGGTATATACAAACAAAAAAGATGAACTTATATAATCAAATTGTGAAATTGAAGAGACAAAAAAAAACATCAGTTAATTTTGAGAAAAATACACTCTCGATGGATAAAAAAATGATCAAAAAAATTAACAAATTCCAAAAAAAAGTAATAAATTGCGTACGGAAAAAAAAGAAATTAGTAATCTTTTTTTTTAAAGACAATTTATTCATTTATTTGAAAAAAGATCGAAAAATTTCTTTTCTTTTTTTTTGTTAAATCACAAAAAATAAAATTCAAATTGTCACCGATACATTCACATTTTGAATTGGTAAAAACGTTGAAAACCGGAAATATATATGTAAAAAAATATGATTAATGAATAAAATTAGGTTTTTGAAAGGAAAAAAGAAGGGAAATTATTCGTTCAATTCGGGATTTGAAATTTAGGCCTATTTCGTTAGTATAAAAACTTCAACGATGTTATATTGAGAAAAGAAGTCAAAAAATAAAAGTCAATTAATTGAAATTCTTTTAATCTAAAAAGAAAAATAATAGAAGAATTTAATTTGTAAAATGGAGAAATTTTTGTGATAATTATTTCAACTACAATCAATTATTGACTTTTGAAATTTTCATTTTTTTCTAAATAAAAAATTTCAGAAACGATTAAGAATTCAAGTACAGACGGAGAAAATTATTGCTGATATAGAAAAAAAAAGAGAGACAGAGAGAAAAAGATATGGCCTTATCAAACAAATCAAATTTTATGATATCCAGACGAATCGAAACAGATCAATCAAATTAATTCTTCATGAATTACTAAAAATTTTAATTGTACAGTTTTTTTACGGTCATGAATTATACTGTAAACCATTGTAGGAGATATCACAAAGATGAAGGCGAAAAAGAAATTCAGAATTTTTTTCCTAATTTCTTTAATAGAAATAGAAAATCGATTGATTCAAAATTTATTCAGTTAAGTATTTACTTATAAAAATTGCAGAAATAATTGATAATCGATAGTGGCTTATAGATGTTGTAAAAATATAAATTTAAAATCATTTTTTTAAAATTATTTGCAAACAGACTTGAATTTTTGGAAGAAATAAAAAATTCTGCAAAATTATTTTATTTAATTTCTTTTTTTCATGAAGGAAATTACGATTGAAAGATCGTACATATTATAATAACAGGAAAAAAATAAACAAAACATCAACAATAAAAATACCTAAAGATGAAGTAAAATATATTTTGAAAAAAAAAACACCGGTACAGTTCATGTCGGCAACCAGCCAACAATATTTGCCTTGCCGAGAGAAGTAAACAATAAATAAATTGTTTTGATAAACATATATTGTAATCACTGAGAATTAAGTTGGCCCAGCAAAATTGTAATAATAATAATAATAACAAAAGTAAAGGAAAAAGAAATGACATGCTTTTAGAAAAAAAAGAAAAAGAACAAGAAAAAAGATTTTACATATTTAAAAAACGAAGAGATATTGCTATTGTAATAATACTTTTACAGTATACCGATCGAGACAAATTATAGTAGGAAGGGATATAAAAATTTGAATTCATTTAAATAGGATTGATTGAATTTAATTTAAATTTGATAAAAATCATCTCTTGCTCCCGATATTTGAGAAGAAAGAGAGAGAGAAGAAATGATATATCGTTATCAATGAATTGATAACATAAGAAAGGAAAGATGATAGATGATGGCAGGTAAATTATGCATCAAATGATAATTTAATGATAAATAATTAAAAATATTAATAAAATGCATGGATGAATGAAAAATCGTAAATTAAATTAAAATTGAAAGGATGAAATAACGAAATAGCATAAAAGTATAAAAGAAAGAGAAAAGGACCTTAGTATAATGTATATAATTTAATTATATTCATTTCCTATTTAATAATTAACCAATTTCGAGTTTACTCCAATTTTAGATTAAAAAGAAGTCAACCTAAATTAATTAAGAGAAAATATAAAATGCTAATTATGATTTTAACAAAACAAAATTGCTTCCAAAAAAGCCTAAAACCCGTGAAGGTTAGAGAACTCTTACTAAGGAAATAATAATTGTTTCATATCAAATTTAAAAAAAAAACTTTTTTCAAGAGAAATTTTATAATTGCGTTATCATAAAGCCAACAGAGCAGTTTTTAGTATTGAGAAATGAAGAGAAATAAAATTATCAGATAGAAACTTATCAATCAGCATTTTTCAAAGCTTTAAAGGAAAAGAATGAAAGCAAAAATGACAAAATTTTCATTTCATTTTATTTTTTTAATTCAACACACATATAATATATAAAAATATATAAATGTATGGCACTGATAATTAAAATGATATGATAATTTATCATTTTCTTTTTAAATCATTTTTATTTGTAAATAAGAAAATACATATTATGTGTGATGATAATTAAAATGATATGACTGATTAAATCCATCTCGTTTTAATCTTTCAGTTTTTTTGAAATAATAAATGAAATGAATAATAAAAGGAAAAGTTGGCAGAATAGAAAGAATGATAAAATTAAACCTAAGTTTTTGCATATTATAGGAAATAAGGAAAGAAATTAAATTTAAAATATGCTTCAATAATTTATTTAGTGATATTTAAAATTATACCTAAGTTTTTTGGATATTATTAGAAATAAGAAATAAGACTTAAAATTTTTCAGTAATAATCAATTGGTGATATTTTAAAATTAGATCTAAGTTTGTGATATATATAATTCAAATTAGTGATATTATATTAATTAATCATTTAAACCATGCATGCTACCTAATCATCTATCAATTGTTATCAAGCTCTCTCTCTTTGCTTTCAAAATTACAAAAAAAACAATCTTTCCATTAGACAAAAAAGTGATTTTTCAAAAAAGGAAAAAGAAAAGATGGTAATCAAATGATAGCCAATTTTTATCAAATTCAAAAATTAGAAAGAGAGAGAGAGAGAAAGGAAGGAAAGAGAGAGAAAGGAATAATGAAAGTGTACGAAAAAAATTTTTATATAAAGTTTGAAATGTTCGCTTCTCTTCAAACTTTAAAATAAAGAGATGGAAAAAAGGTAAGAATTGAAAAACATGAATGAATGAATAGAATTTTTATTTTATTATTTTCTTTAACGAATCAAAAATAAAAAAAAATTTCAATAGAGATCGAAGAAAAAAAATTGAGTTAGTTTATTTGTGTGTCGATACTTTTGTAAATTTTAGAGAGGAAAAAATAAGGAGAGAAAGAGAGAGAGAGAGAAAGAAGGAGAGAAAAGAAGGAAAGAGTTTAGTTCTTCTTACCTTATTTTTTCCAAATGACTGAATGAATTGATTTCAGGTTGAAAGGTAATTAATATATGAAGTATTGATGATGATGATGATGATAATGATGACGAAGATACAAATTGTAATTTTCGTATATTCGATTCCTGAGTGCATTTAATTAATAACAAATAATCCGATACAATGCAAAATCATAGAATTAAAATAAAAATCAAAACACTACAGGAATCCCTGAAAAAAACTAACTGATACCACCACAAGTACTATACGCACACATGCATACACGTATTACACGTGTACAAAAACACGTATATATTCGTATGTAAAATTAAGACCATTTAAGTTGGATTATCATCTGCTTAACAAATTCAATGATAAAAATTTTTATCAATCAACAAGAGATGAAAGGAAGAAAAAGAATACGGGAAATGGGGAAAAAAGGAAATGACATTTGCGCCAAACTAATAATTAGTAACAATTGAGTTTCCAACAGAAAAAATGCTTATCGCAATCCTTTTAATTATTCAATTCCTACAAAAAAATTTCTCTCGCAATTTAAAAATCAATAACGACATTTGCGCCAGAGGTAATAATTAGCAAAATTTTGCTTGAAGAATTAATTCAAAATATATTTCTCGAGAAAAATTATTCTAATTTATAAAACTTTCATTAAAATACGGCAACGAATGTATTTCAATTTATTTTTTACTTTCTCTCTCCTCTTTCATTTTCTGATAATTATCAAATTTTAATTTCAAATAATTTGTTTCTTTTGTCAAGGATCATTTTTCTTAAGATCACTTCCTTTTAATGAACTTTGAACTTTGCACACGCACACACATACACATACACATACACATGCACGAACCATATTTAGGAGAACATAAATGTTGACTGGGCTTCACTTTTGATTGGAAATGATGATAGTGAACCGGATGATGAGAGTTGTTGTTGTGAGTTTGTTGGTGAAATGGACATCTTCGGCGTTTCCGGAATATGTTCCGGATCCAGAAATGGATTATTGGTTGTTGTGGCTGTTGCTGCTGCTGTACCGCTTAGGCCTAGAGGTAGCAAAGGTGATAAGCCAAAAGCTGCAGCTTTTATTGCTGCAGCTGTTGCAACACTAACAATTGGCATTTGTGAGGAAAAAGTGCCGGATTCGAGAGTAATCCGTTTAGCAGTGGCATCTTGGTACCAAATAATGATGTTGGTAATGTGGCCGCAATTGGATTCACTCGATTTGCAACTTCGGCTAATTGTTGTAGTGATGTTAGTAGACCCTGAAGCAATTGATATAATTGAAAAGTTCATTAATTAAAAATTAATTAATTAGCCTAAAAAATAATGAATAATTCAGATGATATTATCATATTTTGAATTAAATGAATGTTTAAAAATAAATATAATTATGAAAATTTCACTAAAAAAGATTAATAAGCAATATTTTTTGCGTAGAATATATATTAAATTAAATAATTAAATTCAATCGGACATATTCTCTGAAAATTTCGAAATATGCCAGAAGAAATCAATAAACACTATTAATTATAATATTTATAGAGATTTTACGTTTAATATCTTCTTGATCGCAATCTATTATTGCAAAGAATTCTTTATAATCAAATTAATCACTAATATGCAATAAAATATTTAAATATGAAATGAGATAGTTCACTAAGGTGAAATGAATAGTATTTTTACCTGTTGATAAAAGTAAGCATTCAGTAGATTCTGAGTATACGATTTATAATCATCGGTGGTAAATGATGATGACGAATCGAAAGCAGTACCCATAAATGCTGCCGAACTTGTTGACGTTGATAATCCAAGTAATGAATTTTGGCTCGTACTACTACTATTTGAGCCAGATGTACCCAATACAGTTGCTACTGCTTCGGCTGTTGCTGTTGCTGCTGAAGTTTGCTTTGACAAATGATGGCTTAATGCCGAGGTATACGATGGTTGTGGTTTGAAAACTGATTGTGCCGAGATCTATAATCACATATTAAAAAGTGATAACGAAAATATGAAAAAATGATAGCAAAATCTATTAGGAAGAATATATATTAAAATATTTCAATAAACAAATATTACAAATATCAAAAAAGAAACATTTACCAATGTTGAATCAGTAATATTAGAGCGCAATTCAGTGGTACTACAATGAGTACCATCAAATGAACAATGAGCAGGACTCGTACTAGCGCTATGATCACTTAATATTCCGCTTCCATCCGTAAATCCATTCGTATCAGCTCCTACTATTATAAATAATAATTCAAATATTTTGAAAAAATAAGAAAATATTGATGAAACAGAGAAGTTTCTTTTTCTATAAAACAAATGTGTCAGATTGTTGATATAGATAAGACAAATAATTATATCGCAAGTAGTGGGGAAAATTTTAGTTTACAAATAAATTCAAAAAAATAGAAAAAAATCATCACGACGAATCAGGTCACCTATTGGTTATCGAATAATGCAGATATTATATTATGATTTTTTATGGTTAATGAATCAGGTCATCTATTCTTTCAAATGATATATATATCACAGCTTCTTATGAATTCCAAATTAAGTCGTTTAATTCCTTCAAATAAGATAAATATTTTAGTTTCTAATCGATTATGAATCCAGTCTCTATCTTTCTAAATGGTACAAAATATCATGATTTTTTCCCATTCTGAATTAATCCTTTTGAATAGTATGATATAATCATTTATACATTCAATCATAATGATATGTCAGAAACGGTAATGCGCTCTTATTAATGGATTTCATTGAAGAAGAATCAAATGAAATTTATAATGCTAATTACTAAATTGTATTTCTTTCTATTTACTTATATCACACTTCTCTATATATGTTTATTTAATTAAATTAATTTGTACTATATTTAATTAATTAATTAATTAATTTTTCATAAACAAGAAATAAATCATGACCGAATATATCTGATTATGAAACAGATATCCGGTTAATAATCGGTTATACCCGATTATTGAGCAAATATATCCAGTCATTTAAATGAATAGAGCTCGATTATTCATATTAGATACAACACTTAATTAATAGATGCTCATTAATACCTAACGATCCTTAGTAAATGTTAAGAAAATTTTAAATTTTACGATAATTAATTATGGTTTAATATATCGTTATTATTATTATTATTATTATTATTATTATTATTATTATCATTACCATGGTTTAATATATCATTTTTAATTCAAAAAAAAAAAAGAAATTAACAAAATAAAATGATAAATAAAAATTATCATAACAAAAAAAAAAAGGAAATAATTACCACAATTAAGGATACCATTTGTGGTACCATCAATGGATGATAGACGACCATTAAATTGTCCACCTGCCGCAGCTGCGCTTGTTGATGATGCACGAGCACCTGATCGATTTGTTACTCGATTACGTCGTCGTAATGTTTGCTTATCACCTAATTCTGGTACAACTGTCCAGAAATGACCTAAAATTTTGTTATTAATTTAAATAAATCACTAAATATGAGAATATCGTAAAATATAAATCAATCTTAAATTTGAAAAAAAGAAGTGTCAGCAACAGCATTTGATAGATTTCGTCAAACTCTAAATTTCAAGGATAAAGGAAACTTCAAATTTATAAAATAAATTTAAAAAAATACCACTTACCGACAACACCACTAGCAGATGTTTGTTTTAGAGGTAATTTAACGAAGCAATCATGTAAACTTAAATTATGACGGATCGAATTTTGCCAACCCCACTGATCCGGTCGTAAACGATAATATGGATGTGTCATACGTATTACCTATAAATTGATTTCATAATTTCTTTTAAACAAGACAATTACTTATAATAACATATATGATAATATAGATATAAATGTCTTCAAAAAAATCAATTAAACAATCAATCAATCAATAGCCGATAGAATAGCTTTTCTTCACGAGAATAATGATAATTTAAAAAAATTTTTTTTTCAAAGTAATATTACAAAATTTAAGAACTAAAATTTGTTTTCAAAATAAAAAATGAAAAACAAACAAATATGAATTTTTAAAAATCAATAAATGTATGCTTTATTTAATAATTTTCCCGAGAAAAACCGATCAATTTACATAATTTTTTTATCATATAAAAATATTATATTTCGAAAAAAAAAAAGATGAAGAAGGTGAAAAAATATTGTCATAAATTATAGAAATAAATCCTTCTTATTATTTTCTTTCATAATATTCTCGTCATTCATTCATGAGAAATCATTATCATTAATATTATCATTATTATTCGTTTAATCTGAATAACAAAGGAAGAATAAAATGATAACAATGAATAACAGTAATGAAAATGATAAAAAAATAAAAGCTAAACAAAAGTTAGGAAAAAATAAAAATATAATTGAATATTTTCATATATGTATTTTCATTTCAAAATCAAAAAATTTAAAAATAAATAAATAGAAGAATTCATTTCTGATACTTTTTAGATATCAGAAAAAAGCTAAAAATAAATATTGTAATTTATATTTTCCCTCAATTTTATGAATGAATGAAAGAATGGAATCATTTATCAGCTACCATTATCATTATTAGTATTTCTTTTAATTTGAACAATAAGGAAAATGATAAAACAATTACGGTATAACAATAAATGGGAAAATCTTCTAATAAAAAAATATATTTTTTCACGCAAAAATTTTAATTGAAAATAATTTAACTTAAAAAATAGGAAAATTATAATAAAATAAATCGTAAAAGATTCTTATTTTTTATTTTTAGCATTTTTTAAATAGAAATTTAATAAATAAATAAATTTTAATTTATTTATTTAAAAAAACGAAAAATATTTTTGTTTAAATATAAAAAAATAAAAGATATTATAAATAAATAATTTCAAATTGATTAATAATTTGAAATAAATTAAAATTTCTCAAACTTCTATAAATAGTTTTTATTTATTTAAAAACTAAAAACTATTTATAGAAGTTTTTAAATAAATAAAACATTCAAATAAATCATAAAATATTATCTGAAAAAAGAAAATGAGAAAAAAATGTCTCATTGTTATTTCTTAAAAAAAAGTATTTTTCAAATTTTTTTTCGAATTTGTTTAAAGAAACAAAAAAGCAAAATGCTTTTTGTGCAAAAATTTTGCCTTTTTTTTAAAGAAAAAAGTTACGAAAAGTAAAATAATAAATGTTTTCTTTTCTTCTCTTTCGCTTTTTTAGAAAAAATTTTTTCTTTTTTCGTTTTTCGTTTTCTTTTTTTTGTTCGATAAGAAATCAAAATTTTTGTCATAAAAGTTTTGTATGAAAGGGTTAGAGAAAAAAAAGAGAATAAAAATGAATGACATACTTGATAAATTTCGTTTAATTTTAATCGTTTTCCGGACTACTTTCAATTGCTTCAATGATGAGATCTTTATAGCTTAAACTTGGTCGTTCAGCTTTTTCCATTGTTGTTGTTGTTGTTGTGGTTGTTGTTGCGGGTGATGATGGATCAGTAGTGATCGATCGATTCTTCTTACTATTATTATTATTATTATTATTACCACCGGGACTTGTTGTAATTCGAATTCGTGATTCAGGTGTACTACTAGTTTGTTCGACAGTTGATGATGATGGTGATACCGTAGCTAATTCATCAATTAATGGCATTGATTCGGATTTCAGTGATCCAACACTTTTATTATCTTCCGAATTTTGATTATCCGACATATTACTATTGTTAATAATAGTATTGCTAATATTATTACTGATATTATTGTTGTTATTGTTGTTGTTCTCGTTGTTGCTATTATTATTATTATTATTATTATTATTGTTATTGCCCAGAACTGCTGAACCAATTAAATCCATTAATTCTAGGGCACTGCCAATATTGGCAGCTTTTGCGGTGATGGTGGACAAAGCTCCAGCGTGATATGCGTGATAAGCGTCCGCTGTTTTTCCGCTAATTCGATTTCCTCTCCTTTTTCTTCTTCGTTATCTTTACTATCAAAATAAATTTCAAACAAAATATATTACTGAAATCGGTAAACAGGAATGTATTGTTGTTTGATGACGAGAGAGGACCTGTGTCTTGCGCTTTGAGCAAATTACCGATTTTTCCTAAAATAATAATAATTAAATTAAATGAACTGTATATGTGAGGAGGAGGGAGGCAGAAAAGGAGAGAGAGGGAGGGAAGAGAAAGAGAGAAAAGCGAACGCGCATCGAACGTATATTATTTATTCTCGAGGAAAGCAATAAAAAAAACATTTTACTTGAATTATGATTCG